>BEXV01004321.1:16342-26799 GCA_003118195.1 Hemicentrotus pulcherrimus | reverse complement strand
ATCACTCCAGTCTGTCGCCAATATTGCCCCTCTAAACTGGTTAATTTTTTCAGGAGTGCTTCTTTTAACATAAATGTTCTATAACAATTACAATAACCTAAAACCTCTACCTCTCACATACAGAACGCTACTACATGTAGGAAAATTTAAAGCAATATACAATTATAATTAATAAATGACACATGTTTGTATAGCTTAGGAGACGAAAGACTGGAGTTAGGTCTTTTGTGACTGTGTTTGTTGCTACGGCAGGCAGCCAGTGAAAACGAACTCGTTTAATCAACTTATGGAATGCAAGCATTACTTTAAACAATCGGAGCTTTGCTATTCCTGACTCATTTTTCCTGATTGAGGTGTCATATGAAAGGGCAGATAATGAACTTTCTAGAATTTTGATTTTCTTTTTGTCATTCAAATACCACCCGCCAAATGACTGTTTGGTTTCCTCTCTTCAAATCGTTTTCAATGTGTCATGCGTGACATATGCAGCATATGAGTTTCATCAAATGAAAGAAGAGGATCTGTGCTTTACAAATATTTGCCATTTATTGATTATAATTGCGATTAAGTTATGTTAAAACATCGATAATTCTCGGTTTTGTTTTTTCTGGGACGCACTGTATACAATGGTGTCTGTTTTTGTATAGCTAGTAAAAGGACCTGCGGCATGGTAAACAAGATTTTATTGAAAATTCGTATAAAAGCAGTACAGGCACAGTACTAAGAGTATACCTGTATCTTTAAATACAATAGGCTATATTCTTCATAACTTGTCCAAATGTTATGTGTAAAAGTAATGTTTTTTACACTGTTACTCTTGCCAATGATTAGTATCATTTGATTAAGACTTGTTATAAAGCAATTATCGCTTTAAAAAGCCTGAGAATAACTGGATTAATTCATTGGTGTTGTTCTCTGTAAATGAAAATCAAGAGGCGAAAAATTGCTGAAAAGGATATTGTGTTTCTCTGAAACTTTCATTTGTCTGCATCTACAGTCTCATAATCGACATCCTGTTTTATTTCGTTTGCAAACTGCGCAACATTCTGGTACTCATAACTCAGGTTTGATGATGGTAGACGTCTTTCTCCTGGTCTTTTCGACGAAGCCGTTGAGGTGATAGCCATCCCCTGGTATGTCGTGTCTGCCTCGAGTCTGGGTGTTAGATCCATGTAAGGATCTGGTTCGTTCTCTCTAGTCCTGGTTGGTACTTTGCGTCTATTACATAAAAACAAAATCACATGAATAAATACATATTAATCCACAACCACCATCCTACTCCCAGGTGTTAAATGGGTACCCGGTAGGATGCAAAAGTCATTGTGGTCTCGGTGCTCAGCATTGTGAACGCCTCTCTTTATATAGCTCCTGTCTGAAATACTCCCCATGGAGTGGAGAAAGTTGATACATTGTGTGTGGGCAAGTCTGAATCATAATACCTGGGTAATATTACATACGTAAAGCGCTCAGAGACATCGTAGATGTATTTATACCCCGAATATTATTGATAGTATTAATATTATAAACGCTTTGATTGAACAATTGCAAGAAATAAAGCAGTGTTTTGTCCACAAAATAATACCATATCAAATGTATCAAGCGTACTAATGTGTAACCATGTTTCCCAACGGATATTTCTTTTAAACCGTTGCCCATAAAGTTTAAATAATTGTTATTCTGTTTTGTTCTCCAAGAAATGATTTTGATAATACAGTTTAATCTTGATAAACAACGTTTTTATTTTCTAACAACTTTATCGATTGATTTAAAGAGTCAAAGAAAAAAAGGTAAGAAAGAATTACAGGGGTGATAATCAAGTCCCTCCAGCATTTCATGAATTGTATGATAAATAACATCCCAAAACAGTAGTCTTGGGCCTAAACTGCATTGATAAAAAGGGTTGATATGTTCAAAATCAGTGCTGAGTTGAAACAACCCACTAAAAGGATTTGTTTACATCTGAAAAACCCTTAACGGTTGAAAAGTTTGAGTCTGGTTAGAATGTGGATTCAAATGTCAAAAAACCTTATACCAGATGAATATTTAATTGACATATCTTGTTATAAGTCGTAACGTGATATAACCCTCAGAAACTCACAATTTGTAACGTACTAGGAGACAGCTCTTTTCAAATGGTAGAACCTTGCTGGAATTGTTGATTTAGTTTATTTATAACTCGTAAAAAGTGAAATACAGGGCTAGAATTAATTGCTTGAACCTTAAATTACCTGACGTAAATAAGGAAAAAGTTATAATAATAATAATAATAATTCGTTTTTATATAGCGCATAATACTTATAGTCTCCATGCGCTTCCAAAGAGCTTCGGATATAATAGCAACTGCAAGCCGATAAATCAACAAATGGGATCCATCACCCTTGTGGAATGTGCAATCATCGAAATGATAAGATTTTTTTGAAAGTCTTCGCGATCTTGTTAGGAAATTAGGTGCGAGATGATAAGGATTCATGGACGTACATATTTTCTTTTAGATAATTGGTTTACCTTCTCCTCACTACAATGATGACGATGACAATAATCAATAGAAGGAAGATTATTCCTCCTATTGCCCCGCCAACACTGGCACCGATTACAGAAGGGTCAGGAGGTAGTGCTATGGTTTAAATAAGGTGTTAAATTAAAACATTATACATGAACAAAATAAGGATATTTAATATCGAGTAATGGTATTTGCTAATTAACGTCTTGTCTCCATTTTATTATGAAAATTTTCGGATATCTCATTAACTATTCTACGCGGAACATAATGATAATGATAGCAATTAAAGCAATAATTATAACAATATTCATGATTATAGTGAAATACAGTCAGCAAGAAATAAATACACATTTTGTTTAAAGTTAGGCAAAAAATATGTATAAAAAAGAGAGGACAAAAATACTCGACCAACATGAATGAAGATCAAGATTTTAGCTTTCACGCTTGGATGGGCAGAGGCATTTAACCGTTAAAAGGTCTTATTAAATAAAATTGCTAAAATGGAGCAAACAGGCATTCAAATATTTAGAACAGGGGCTTCGGAGAGACATTCTTGTTCAACAACGAGAATCAATGAGGAGGGTAGAGCTCTGGAATTCAACCGCATGGTTTGACAAGCACGTGTGTCACATAATGTATACCCCTGGACTAACTGTATTTGCTTGCTAACTTTATGTCATCATTGAATCATCAGAACATTCGGATATCTCATTCATTATTTTTGGACGGAAATTAGTGTATGTGTTTTGTTGGCACACACACCAAAATGCATCCGAATGACCTCTATTATTAAGAGCAGTTAATGTATTCATTGATAGCCATGATCCCACGACGTGTTTAGTTTTGTTTTAAAATAAAACACAAAGAAATACAGAACAATTATGAAAAACAAAATTAGAGAAAAATGAGTTAAACAAAACAAAAATTTGAATGATGTTTTGCGTGCCGACCAGACTCAGTGACAAAACATGAATACAAACAGACAACACAAGCATACCGTTTGTGATTTTAGTCAGCCGCGGCAGATTTTAATGCGGTTTCCAGGAAAAAAACCTATACTAACTGAATTTCAATCTTCAACCCGAGACCCAACACTTTACTTAACCCTACTCATGACCTAAGACCTAACCTAAATCTGATTCCAACCGAAACCCTAGCATCATATTTTTGACAGGGCAAAGCTCAGAGCAAATATTGGGCCACACCCTTGGACATTTACTATACCTAGTCCTATAATCATATCCTTAAATTTAACCCAATGCCCAACTGCTACCTAAATCCGAACTGTATTCTTTCGACGAAATACATTCCGATAAATTATAGCCGGAGCAACTATCGGATCACCAAGGACTCACCTATCTTGAGAGTGGTCACACTCAGGGCAGGTCCTTTCTCTCCTTCACCGTTAAGCCCCTCACGAACTGCTGAAATTTGAATCTCATATGCTTGACCATCATCCAGACCAGCTACGTTGTACATCAGTAGCCCTTCATCTCCTTGTCTTCTCTTCCTTGAAGATACAATCCCTGAGGATTCCATCTCCATCGGAACACCCGAGGATGTTATGAAGGTGTTTGTTTTGGTCCCATCTGAAGTAGTAACGTATACCTTGTATCCAATGATAGGACCTTCACCAATATCAACGTTTCCGTTCCAAGAATCCCATGCAATGATGACATAGTTGAAACCTAGTTCTGCTACCTCAGGCGCCTTGTTGAAGACTGGGAGAACTGGACAGAACACATGACAAACGTCAAGGATGCAGTTACCGAATAACAGTGTCAGGTACAACTTCTTTAAGTACATAAGTATTTTCATTTTCAATTAAAAAAGGTATTACTTCTTCGGGCAGTAGCCGATATGATCCCTTTGGATGAAATGGATCAATTGTTCATATTTCATTTCATATATATGTATGTGAATGTAAATTCATTTAAAATCAGTCACAATGCAATCTAGGTTAAATTGGTTTAATTGAATTTTACCTTTCTCACCAAACATAGGTTTTTCCCCTCTCTCTCTCTCTCACACACACACACACACACAACCTCTCTCTTTCTCTCTCTCTCTCTCTCTCTCACACACACACACACACTCTCTCTCTCTCTCTTGGGTGGGATTGTTTTGATACTTATTTCCAGTTTACTGACATGTAATCAAAAATAATTATCTGTTACGTAAATTCATCATTTTAGCACCTACCGAATGTTTCAGGTGGTGACAACCTGATAAAAGCAAATCCAATGTCACTTGTTGATGTGCCAACAAAACAGTAGATGGGTTGACTTCCGGAGACGGGAAATGAAAAGTTTGCTTGTATTGAAGACTGATCAGAAGCAGCATCAACGGCCTGTGCGTTTTCCCATTTTTCCATCGAGAAATCCCCTATAGTAGCCTTAATGGAGGTGATGGTGCCACTTGTGTCGGTAGCAAATGTGCAGGAAAACATCGCAATACCTGGGTTCGTTTTTTCTCGTGTAATGCTAAATCGATCTTCAAATACAAAAATGTGTACAATTATAATCCAGTAGATTTTATAGCATGTATTTTTTAATCTGAAGTTGAAATATTTGTTCGTTATTATTAAATGAGGTGACCTGTAATCTCTTTGAACATTGTTTCTCTTGACGGTTTAATGATAATACAAATGATACCCACCTACGTTATTAGTTTATAACTATTGTATGGAGCAGAAGAATGGACATTAGACCTGACAAAGACTATTAAAAAGGAAAATCACATCATTGAAAATTAGGTGTACAGGAAAATGATGAGAATATTATGAAGAAAAAAAAAATCAAAGTAAAATACCAACAGGGATTTATAAACAGACCTAAACAGAATATTCTAAGGCTGAAAAGAACGGTTAAAGATAGTAAGGTGAAATACTTTGGCCATATTTAACAGACATCGGAGTTACTTCGAGATGAAGGATTTCTTGAAAGAAAGGGTAGAAGGTAAGAGACCAAGCGTGAAACCAAGAACCAACAAGGAGGGGAACATTAAGACACCGAGTCGAATGACACTGCCAGGGTGTATCAGAATGGCAGAGAATGGAGATGTGTGGAAGAAAGCTACAATAAACATCCGAGCTGGGATAACATACCATGATAGACAGATAAGTAAATAGTACTAACCAGTTTGACATTTGTATCCCGTCCATCGTGGATGACATGTACCTTGAAAGCACGTCCCGGTCATCTGGTTGCAGTCATCGACCCCACCAGCACAGTGGCATGTCTTAGAACAAGACTCGAAACATCCAACAACTAAATTAAGTAAACATATCGGATGAGTGGAGAGAACATCTGAGTAAAAGCGAATGAAAGAAACTCATTTTCAAAATGTTGCATTCACAACATTCAGTTTTTATTACGATTTTCCTTAAAGTGCCTTTTGAATATTCCATTAATTACAGAATTAAATATTGTACAAGGGGGGTAGCAAGCTAAACCACTGAAACCTCCGGGTCTTACCTTACTGTACGATTGATTGGGATGTACAGGTATGGCAGGGGTGACTGGAGTCTCCCCTATTTATTATAATCAGGAACCTAGAATGCAGTGCGTTCTCAATGTCCTAAGCCATGCAGGTGGTGACTGAAGAGCCTCCCAGTCTGGTGGTTGTTGTTGTTATTTTAGTTTGATTACCACCATTTACGCTGAAGCTGGTAATGCATGTCAAAGTTATTTGAAACAGTTAACATCAACGCCTTAATAAATGGGCAATACGTTGCTCCTGCAGTAAAGTGATTACATTATTTTGATGTAGGGTATTGTGACAATTTAACTCTTAATAAGGCAGTTCTCGCGAGGTTAGTCAAAATTCATAAAGCAAAACAATGAAAAAAGCAGTTATGCACGAATGTGAAATGCACATGCTTCTGTTATATTCTGGGTTATGGCTAATAATAATCGCTGTGTTATAGTTGTCCTCGGCTAAAGTAAAATGTCTTACATGTGACACATCCATCTGGTCTCTCTGGAGAGTCAGCAACATAGCCAATCTCACATTGTCCTCCCGAAGATGTACAGAAACCAGAGTCCTTCTCACATTCCGAGTCCTCTAGACAGTTACAGAACTCTGTGCAATTTATTCCCAAATAACCGGCTGGACAGACAAGGGGAACTGCGAAAATGGTATGTGTATTCAAAGATAGAGATAATATCATAACAATATAGACAATACCAACAATAATAATAACGTACTCAATAACAATTTCAATGAATATAAATGATACAAATATTTTGGATGCATAGATTAGAAATGTGTCTAGTAAAACCCTTCCCGATAGTGATTTACCTGATGTCATTTCCAGGTTTGCCCACATACTGAGGAGGCACCTTTTCCATTCCATTGAAAGCACTCCAGCCAGACGCCCTTTTAGAGACGTCCAAAATACTGAACAAACCACAATAACTTAAACAAAATGTTTCATCACTACTGTTCTTACCGAAGGAGAATACTCAAATGGGAGGGCAGCGAAATCTTTGTCTGCACGCACATATTATATTTTGATAAACAGAATTTTATATTTATTTTTACAGTACCTAGCCTAGCTATTAGAGTTGATGGCTGTCCCAAAGGTAGGTACCGTACAGAGTCTATGAAGTGCAGTAGATCATGCAATTTACATAGTATTGTACGTATTTCAGACACTGTTCCACATTACGGCTGACTAGGGATAAAGAGACCAGTGATCTGACAGAATTGTCCGGTGATATATGTATTCGATTGTATACCCACCCATGGACATAACGATTGACGATATTCTCGAACAACATGGATACCTAAACATCCTGCCAAAACTCAATGCGACCTGGCCTACTCTGTCATTACACAGGGAAAGTCTAAGACAAAGTTACCCTTGCAACCCATTAAATAAAATAATGTACATTTCAGCTACCTATTTGCATGACCAACGGATACAGAAGATATGTGTTTTTATTATAATATACCAGCAATTCCACCAGAAAAAGTAGACTTACCTTGACACCCTTCACCTGACCAACCATCCTCACAGTCTTCCTCACATCTTCCAGTAAAGGCGTCACATGGCATCCCTCCTGCACAGTGGCAATCCTGTAGGCAGTCAACACCAAACTTACCCAGAGTACATTCTGAAATGACATTCAAGACGGTAAAGAATAGAAAAGTAATGAAATTAAAAAAGGGACATTTTGCATACGGTAGGCGATCTTGAAGCCAGCCAACACCAACCTTCATGTAGAACACCCTGTAATTTATCTCAAAACATTAGATCTGATTTTAAAAAGTAAATAGCGAAATTCATAGGGGACTTCCTAATGTAGACGAAAAGATCCTGGAGGCAGTATACACCGAGCTTTCCTGGAAACAGGCTCAAATTTAGTTTATTTAATCAAGCAGATTTAAAATAAAAATCAGAAAATGTTATACTCCTTGATTGATTTCAAAAGCGGTAACAAAAAAAAAATATGGTATCATTATATTAAACGATGCTGACATTGCGTCGAAGTTTCTTTTTAGCGATTGAGTGACTCATAGAAGCTAGATGAATCATGTTCGAATATACGTAATGTGCCATTGCAATGTTCTNGGCAGAGAACAGAGATGTGTGGAAAAAAGCTGCAATCAACCTCCGGGTTGGGATAACATACCATGATAGATAGATAAGTAAATAGTACTAACCAATTTGACATTTCTCTCCCATCCATCGTGGATGGCATGTACCTTGAGAGCACGTCCCGGTCACCTGGTTGCAGTCCTCGGCACCACCAGCACAGTGACATGTTTTAGAACATGACTCGAAACATCCAGCAACTAAATTAAGTAAACATATCGGATGAGGGGAAAGAACAACAGAGTAAAAGCGATTGAAAAAAAAAACAGTTTCAAAATGTTGCATTCACAACATTCAGTTTTTATTACGATTTTCCTTAAAGTGCCTTTTGAATAATAATGCTATTAATTACATAATTTAATATTGCACGAGGAGAATTGCAAGCTAAAACCCTGGAACTTCTTGCTCCCACCTTCCTGTAAAATTGATTGAGATGTGCTGGTTTGACGAGGGTGACTGGGGTTCCCCTATTTATTAGAATCTTGAAACAAAAATTCAGTGCGTCCTCGATGTCCTCCGCTAGGTAGTGACTGAACAATCTCACAGACTGGTGGTTGTTGTTGTTATTTCATTTTGATTATCAAACATAAGCTGGTAATGCATGATAAAATCAACGTTTTAACAATTGGTCAATAAGTTGCTGTTGCAGTAAAGTGAATATATTTCATATAGGTTCTTGTGACAATGTAACTTATACTATGGCAGTTTTCGCAAGGTTAATCTCAATTCATGAAGCACAAAAATAATATATGCGGTTATACACAAATGTGTAATGCACAGGCCTCCGTTATATTAGGGGTTATTGCCAATAATAATCGCGGTTTTATAGTTGTCCTTAGCGTTAATAAGGAAATATCTTACATGTGACACATCCATCTGGTCTCTGTGGAGAGTCAGCAACATAGCCAATCTCACATTGTCCTCCCGATGATGTACAGAAACCAGCGTCCTTCTCACATTCCGAGTGCTCTGGACAGTTACAGAACTCTGTGCAATTTATTCCCGAATAACCGGCTGGACAGACAAGGGGAACTGCGAAAAAAAAATATGTGTAATCAAAGAAAGAGATATTTTCATAACGATATCGACAATACCAACGATAATAATAACATACTCAATAACAATTTTAATGAATATAAGCGACACAATCATTTTGAATGCATAGATCTGAAATGTCTCCAGTAAAACCCTTCCCGATAGTCATTTAGCTGATGTCATTTCCAGGTTTGCCCACACACTATGGAGGCACCTTTTTCACTCCATTGAAAGCACTCCAGCCAGGCGCCCTTGTAGAGACGTCCAAAATACTGAACAAACCACAATAACTTTCGCGTTTGACCTATCATTAGGACGATCTGTGGCGAAATGTTAAGTATTAAACAACATGTTTCATCATTATTGTTTTTACCAAAGGAGAATACTCAATTGGGAGGGCAGCGAAATCTTTGTCCGCACGCACATATTCTATTTTGATAAAAAAAGAATGTTATATTTATTTTTCAACACCTAGCCCAGCTATAAGAGTGTATGTCTGTTCAAAAGGTAGAAACAATACAGAGCCTATGAAGTGCAGTAGATCATGCAATTTACATAGTATTGTACGTAGTTCAGACACTGTTCCACATTGCGACTGACTGGGGATAAAGAGACCAATGAACTGAGAGTATTGTCCGGTGATATATGTATTAGATTGTATACCCACCAATGGAAATCACGATTGAAGATATTCTCGACCAACGCGGACACCACAACATCCTGCCAAAACTTAATGCGACCTGGCCTACTCTGTCATTTAACAGGGAAAGTCTAAGACAAAGCTACCGTTGCAACCCATTAAATACAATAATGTAAATTTTAGCTACCTAACATGCATGACCAAAGAATACAGAAGATATATGTGCTTATATCATAATATATCAGCAGGTCCACCAAAGGAAGTAGGCATACCTTGACACCCTTCTCCTGACCAACCATCCTCACAGTCTTCCTCACATCTTCCAGTGAAGGCGTCACATGGCATCACTCCTGCACAGTGGCAATCTTGAAGGCAGTCAACACCAAACTTACCCAGAGTACATCCTGAAATAACATTCACGACAGTACAGAATAGAAAAGTAATCAAATAAAAAGGGGTCATTCCGCATGCACATTTGAAATCTTGAAGCCAGTCAACACCAAACCTTCATGTAGAACATCCTGTAACTTATCTCACGACATTAGATCTGATTTATCTATTTAATAGAAAAGTAATCAAATAAAAAGGGGTCATTCCGCATGCACATTTGAAATCTTGAAGCCAGTCAACACCAAACCTTCATGTAGAACATCCTGTAACTTATCTCACGACATTAGATC
>BEXV01004321.1:2454-15486 GCA_003118195.1 Hemicentrotus pulcherrimus | reverse complement strand
AGGAGAAGAAAAAGAAGGGGAAGGGGCAGGAGAAGGAGGAAAAAAAGGATAGGTAAACATAAGCACGCTAAGAATAATTATTGGTCAAAGTTTACCGGGTTTTTTGTCTTCTAATTCATTGCTTGGATTGCATGAAAAGAAATCTAGACAGATAATACCTCAGTTGTACATAAAATGTATAGAATATTTCTTTACGATATCATTAACTCAATTTACATCAAAAAAAATATGTGGTCTCTCATATTTTCGCAAAAAGCCAGAATGCTGAACAGTGAGCGTTATCATTCAGAACTGAAACTGCAAACTAGTCCGTTGCAATTAAAGTACATAGAGGGAGTGGGCATAACAGCGTATGTGCTTGTCTTTGAGCTTTTCTTTGCGTGCGTGTTAACGTTCATGAGTATAGCATTGCATATCCAAAAAAAAAGTTGTGAACACTTTTTTTGCGGACTTTAGTTTCCTTCCTATTGGGACAGGAGGAAATAAGAAGGACTCATTCTATGATTTTCTGTGTAAACCAAGGTGTTTACTTTGACATAGAGAAACATTTGGACGTCTCACCAGTAAGACAGTTTTTGCCCATGAATCCTGGAGGACAGATACAGGTTCCCGATTGAGGATGACAAATCCCTCCATTGTAGCAATTATCACACAGACGATCACAGGATGGGATATTCCATCGGCCACTCGGACAATCTATAGGAATAAAATGAAATCAATGTGGCATAATCTTTGGTTGGATCTTTAATTTTATAAAACTTGTCTTACAAAATTATAATGATTGGGTATAGGGGAAGTAACACAATACAGTTTCAGTGTTTTTATCTTTACGTAGGGTAATCTTCAAAGTGTATTGAGCTCATCAGTAACAACAAATGGTGAGGTTCGAGAGAGCTTTATCGACTTCCAGTAATAATACACCGTTTGAAACTTATGTAATGATCGTAATTCCTCCAGATAGTATCATAACTTTCTAATTATGATTAAACGTATTTTAGAAGAAAGGAACGAAATTACAGATAAATTTTGTATACATTAACAGGTAGTTCCTTTATACATTTTTCAGATCATTAGAACAACGGAATGGATAAAACGAAATGTAGCCTTACCACTGACAATGATGCGAATCAAGCTGTACATTAGATTTTCAACCATGCCGTTTTGAACCGTTCCGTAGATATCAGCTTTTCTCTTCGTTGCCGATCGAATGGTATAGTCCAGAGTCCCATCTCCCTCTGGAGACAAAGATCCTTCAGCAAGGTTTGAGAAGGTCCTCCATCGGATTTCATCTTGTCCTGCTGTGTACGTAGCCATGGTAGAAACTGAGAGTGTGATGCTGTCACCTGGATAAATCGTTTTCGTGAAACGACCGTCAGTTGGTTGAAAATGTCCTAAAAAAAGGAATGAAGAAAGAAGTAAACGGAGCTTCCTACTTTAGTACTACGTGTGGATAAGGTACGATTGGTAATGACACAACCACAGATCTGTCATGAACTTTCTGAATAATTAAAGCTAAAAAGCTCATATTTGGTAATAGTATTCTAACGTTTTTGCTAGTCGGAACCTTGATATGCATTTCGCCTCGTCTCTCAATGTTCAAAAACACCCCAATCATGCAACACAACAACAAAACAAGTTTCGAAATATGAACTTCATAAGTGTGAGCTTTATGCAGTGGTTAGGATGATGAAGACAATGGCGTCGACGCCGGTTATGATGCTAGTGCTCCAACTATTTATATGGCGAGATATTTTTGTTATATACAACTGAATACAAAGAATATCCTTAAGTTTAAGAACAAAATATATATGGTAAGGTTTTTTAAAGTTATTTATATTGTGTCACTCCTATTCTCAAGCACTCTTTGCTCGATTGCAAATTCAATTATACTTACTGTCTTTTGAGAGAATTGTTACATCTGCCGATGTTGAAATACCAGTAGTCGTAGATGTACTCGAGCACTTATAAAGACCGACGGATGTTACATCACCAGGTAGACCCTGTATTAATCCACCTGTCTGAGTTGTTTTCGTGCCCGGGACGTCCAGTGTATACCCATCTGTGGTGAGGCTCTGTACAACTACCCTCTCAGTGTAGCTTAGAGTGTCGCCTGTGTTGTCAGGAGGGCTGAGTATGCAGGAGAAACGTAGAGTAGCTTCCGAACTCCCGAAGGGTGTTGACGTCATGGCGAGTAGATGGAGTGGTGGGGCTGGGAAGAGAGATTATCAGAAAAAGATTATTGGTAATAATGCATTACACAATTGTCTCTTTTAAGTGTGTTTCTATATTGGTTGAGAATAAAAAGGCCTTAGTCTAAAGAAAGCAGTAGACCTTCCTCATTCTCACCGATGATATATTTTCTACATGTGCCTCGCTTATTATTCATTTGTAATATGTAATCCAACTCTATCCTCCCCTTTAGAACCGTTAATGAGTTTGTTGAAAAAGTCTGCCTATTTTACCCTTCCATCATTAAAAGGAAATATGTTTCCTGTGTCACGGCTATCATGCATAGGAATGAGAAAGTTCAGAGGACAACACTGATCAATGTATAAGGTAAACTCCAAATCGTTACCCAAGTTCGTTGTCTTCAATTTACATCTAAGACAGAAACAAATTTTAACATGGCTTGGCCATCGAATTCAGCTGACATTTGCGAGTAATAGTGGCTTAGTTAAATGTGATAACGTTTTATTCGATTGCTGTTTACGTAGGAATGGATAAGAATGTCATTGATTTATCTTTATTTATAGTTTCAGCAGACACCTTAGTAATTATAGGTTAGATGTTAGGTCACTTTTTATAACTTCTATTACATTATTTAGCTGATATTAAATAAAATGACATACCCTCTGATTTCTCGCAGACAAACCTTCGTAAATGTCCGCTACAAGGAAGGTCATTCCAGCCGTTCATTTTCGTTTCTACACAGTGTTCGTTCCCTTCTACATTGTTTGGATTCCTGCCAATCCATTCAGTGAATCTGCAAATTCGAAGTCAAACAGAGTCGTGATATTGCATTTTTTAAAGAATTTGTAGTACTGTGATGATTCAAACATCAGGAATGAGATTATCTTTAATGTTAAACAAAGAAAAAAAAGTATGTAGGAAACGAACGTTTGTTTCCTAGCGATATTGTAATTTTCATAGTAAATCAATCATAACAATACAAAATAGCAATGTGTAGGGGTGGCTTAACAGAAAGAAGCTGAAAGCCCTTAACAACACAACAGTGAACGCCAGGAAGAGAAATAAAGGTTCCATGAGTTGTAAATAGTTTATTAAAATGGCTACAATGGCTCTTAAAACTAGCAAAACTGCGATTTTCTTAATACACTGTCGCTCAAATAGTTGGAATATTATTTTTTTACCTCAATGTATGGAATTATTTTGGCAATGATTCATTCCAAATAGATCTAGATAATAGTATACATTCTCTGATTGGATCGAATCATAATTTGCCAGTGTTTGTTTTGCGTGACTGCTAAAGCATATGTATGTACTATGCTTATCAACTAGGGGACCTACGCCCTTAAGTCATAAATGACAGTAATGAGGATTATACCCCACAAAAGGGCACTAATATAGCACATCGACTTTTTTTTCGTTTTTTGTTTGGTTACTACTTTAATGTTTTGATTTAAACATATATTTATTTTTATATGTTTGTTCTCCTTTGCTATGTTATCTTTATATATATGTACATATGTTTTTGAATGCCTTTTATATGATTGTATGTCTGATGTAAACTTGCATTTTTAGTCTTTGGACTTTTTGACAAGTCATGAATAAAACCTTATTTGAATCTTGAAAAAAACACGGTTTTGATCCTGGGGCCTCATAGTTACGAGGCCAGTGCTTGGCCACTGAACCATGAATGTACGCAGCGCCGGGCTAGGGTAGGGGGGCAGTTCCCACAAATAAAAANAGCTCCAGAACTCTTGAAAGGTGTTGAAGTCATGGCGAGTAGATGGAGTGGTGGGGCTGGGTAGAGAGATTATCAGAAAAAAAGACCGTTGGTAATAATGCATTCCACAATTTTCTCTCTTAAGTGTGTTTCTATATTGGTTGAGAATAAGAAGGGCCTTTCTCATTCTCACCGATGGTATATTTTCTACATGTGCCTCGCTTATTATTCATTTGTAATATGTAATCCGAACCACCCTTTCCCCTCAAAATTCGTTACTAAGTGTATTGAAAAAGTCTGCCTATTTCACCCTTCCATCATTAAAAGGAAATAAGTTTCCTGTGTCACGGTTCAGAGGTTCAGAGGACAACACTGATCAATGTATACGGTAAACTCTAAGGCGTTACCCAAGTTCTGGTAATTTTTATGCTGATATTAATTAATTCCTAAATAGTTTCAATTTACATCTAAGAGAGAAAACAAAAAAACATGACTTGGCTATCGAATTTAGCTGATAATTGAGACTAACAGTGGCTTTGTTAAATGTGAAAGCGTTTCATTCGATTGATGTTCCTATACCTATTTACGTGAGAATGGAAAAGAATGTCATTTATTTATCTCTATTCAAAGTTCCAGCAGACACCTTAGTAAGTAAAAACAAGTAAGGTCACATTTCATCACTACGTACTATCACATTGTTTAGTTGATATTTAAATAACATGGCATACCCTCTGATTTCTCGCAGACGAACCTTCGGGAACCTTTGCAGGATAGATCATTCCAGCCGGTAGTAAAAGTTTCTACGCAGTGTTCAGACCCTTCGTGATTATCTGGATTACCAGCCCATTCAGTGAATCTGCAAATTCGACGTTATAAAAATGTCATGCTATCGCATATAGTTCCATTTATAGTACTGTGATGAATCAAATATCAAGAATGAGTTTATCTTTGATGTTAAACCAACAAACAAAGCAAACAGCCATGTACGAAACGAACGTAGTAAAACTAGCGAAATTGCAATTCTCTTAGTACATCAATCCAGAATATACAAAAATAACAATTTGTAGAGGTGGTTTAACGGAAAAAAGCTGAAAGCCCTAAACTGCTCCACAGTGAACGCCAGAAGGAAAGAAAAAAAATGTTTCCATGAGGTGTAAAAATGTGACTACGATGGCTTTTCTCGCTTTTTGAAAGGAAACCTCATCCCAAAGAATAAGTGTATAGGTATTTTGAAAAATGAGATGTATTCGTGCCCTTTGATGTACAAAATTCCTTACGAAAATGTACAAGAGATATATAAAGGAAGACATTCTTGGCGTTATGTGATGCCTTTTAGCATGGCATGGGCGCAGCCATTGTATTTAACATATGACGTACCAGTAAAAGTTGTACGTGTATCATGCACCAAGCTTTAGTTGGAAAGACTTTTCAAATAACAAACAAAACCTTTTCCTTTCAATGAGGTAAAATCATAGATGAGAACACAGTCTAAGTTCAATTTCCGAGTATGTAGATCAAACAAGGTCAAATCTCAATAAATATGCGAATCTAGTTTCCGATCTTTATTAAACTTTTGTATTGTTTGACAGATTTTAATGAAATTTGATAAGAAGGTTCATGGTATCAAAACACAGCCTAAGTTCGATTTCGGAGTATGTATGTCAAAGTTCCTAGCTCATTAAATATGCGAATCTGGTTTCCATCGATAACTTTACTGTTTGACGAATTTCAATGAAATTTAATCTGAAGGTACATGGTATCAAAAATACATGTTCAGCCTAAGTTCGATTTCTGAGTATGGAGGTCAAAGGTGAAAGGTCGTATCTCATTAAATATACAAAAACACCTAATTATATATGTGAAAATGTGGTTATGTTCCTTGCCTAGTAATATGATAGTATAGTCCAATGGAGGTCACTTTTTCTGACGTATATGAGCCATTTATACCCTGCGAGGGGATGCTTTGCTTTGTGTTGACTTGTTCATTTTAAAATACTGAAATATATCAGTTGACAAATCTATTTCATTTATGAGAAACCTTCACCCCAGAATGACACAAACTTATTTATGCAATTTACGTTCCGGCAATTGTATATAAAGGATAATGACGGGTGATTGAAATGCTTCATCACCAGACACACCGGGGAAGGAAGCATCCATAATTGTGAATATATTTACTTGATTAACGACTTCACATGGTACATCACGTTATCAAGAAAATGACGATGCCCATATCATGCTGAGAAACTGAACATTATTCTTACGTTATTCCTTTCGGGCTCTCTCATACACGTTGACATATAATCTTATCGATTAATGGACAAGATTATAATACATCTCTTTGATTAGGTAACCTTCTTTTATTGGGGTGAGGTTTCCTTTAAGTACCATATTTCGTTGGGTAAATCATNTTATTTGTAGGAACTACCCCCTACCCTACACACTAAGAAATAGGGGTACATTTGGGGTGCAGATCGCTGCTACAATAGTAGCCACCTATAGGGTGCAAGTCTGCAATACGTGGCTGCTATTGTAGATTAAGCGGTCTGCACCCCTAAGGTGCTCATTTGCACCCCAAAGGGTGCTCTTTTGTACCTCTTAGGGTGCAAGTCTGTAAAATTGCGGTCTGCATCCTATAGGGAGCAAATTTGTACTATTAATTTTTAGTGTGTAGCCCCCGATGCGTACAGTCATGGTTCAGTGGCCAAGCAATGGCCTCGTAACTGTGAGGCCCCAGGGCGTAGGTCCCCTAGTTGATAAGCATAGTAGCATATATATGCTTTAGCAGTCACGCAAAACAAACACTGGTAAATGATGATTCAATACAATCTGAGAATGTATACTATTGTCTAGATCTATTAGGAATAAATCATTGTCAAAATAATTCCATAAATTGGGGTTTAAAAAATATTCTAACTATATGAGCGACAGTGTAAATCCATACAGAACAATCAAAATTACCAATTTGTAGGGGTGGCTTATCACAAAAAGGATGAATGCCCTAAACAACGCAAAAGCGTACGTCAGAAAGAAACAAAGATTGGTTCCATGAGCTGTAAATCTGTTAATACAATGGCTCCTAAAACTAGCAAAATTACAATTTTCCTAGTAAATCGATCGTTAACAATAACAAATAACAATTTGTAGGGATGGCTTATCAGAAAAAAAGATGAAAGCCCTTAAAAACGCTACAGTGAACGTTAAAAAAATGGTTCCATGAGCTGTAAATATGTTACTACAATGGCTCTTCTAGCTACTTTGAAGGAAACCTAACCCCCCAAATTAAGAATATAGGTATTCCGATGTCCTTTGATGTAAAGAATTCCTTACGAAAATGTACAAGAGATATATAAATGATGATATTCTTGGCATGATGTGATGCCTTTTAGAATGACATGGGCGCAGACAATTTCTTGAAAATATCATGTACCAGTTGAGGTTGTACATGTTGATTTGTTACCCTATCATGTTTTGTTCACCAAATACAATTTCTATCTTCTCAGCTATGATTTGCCCTCATTGAAAAGAAAGGTTTCGTTATTAATTTGAAAAGTCTTTCCAACTAAAGCTTGATGCACCAAGCTTTAGTTAAAACGACTTTTTATAGCTGAGAAGATAGATATAATATTTAGTTAAAAACATATGATAGGGAACAATTGTAATTGTTACATGTCTTCAACAACCCTGTCCTTTCTTATGTTTGCTGACGACTCTAATACAGCGAGGCCAAAGTAGAGAATTGGAGAGACAGCAAGCGAAAGAGATGGAGAAGGCGAGGAAAAAGAGGGGGAAAGAGACTACATTCAGGACATATACCAGTTATGGTCTCAGCCAGAGACGACCTCCATATCTGACTCAAATAGCAACGCTAGTAACTTCCACACCCGTTCCACACACAGATGGCCAACGCCAGGTCATTAACAGTTTGATGAATTTGTATGTCTTGTTCGAAAGCGGAGTCGCCATCTTTGCCAAAACCTAAATGAACCCGACTCACGTAAAACTTCATGTACCAGAAGACATAGGCGCCGNCGATATTCATTCAAAAACAGAATGTATAGCGCTGTACATGTTTAATACAGAAAGTGGTTCTTTGCAAATGACAACACTAACAATGATCATAACATTAATAACAATAATAATAACAATAATAATGATAACAATAATAACACTAAATTAATAAATATTAAAAAATAAATAAATAAATTTAAAAAAATAAAATAATAATAATAATAATAACAATAATCATAATAAAGGAGTATTAAAACACGGTTTGTATTTTTAACCCAAAAGAACATAACAATAATAAAACCTGAATTAAATCACATATACAATTCCATTCAAAGAAAAGGAAAGTTCCCTGGAATTAAATTTTATAAACATTGCACATGCCACATATACGGTATTTAGCAATGGATGTCTTTATAATAGCGATACGCGCATATCGTGGACCTATTGTGAGAGAATGGGAAAGCGTGTCTGTTTGTTGCTATAGGAGTGAGAAAACATGAGCCCCTGAACCATGGTGTACAGATGGGGGGGGGGGGGTATTTCTTATTCGATATGAGTGATTTACAAATGTTCCTATTATGACATGATTTCCCGGTATTTGTTCTCAATTTGTATGCGTTTGTTGGAAAATGATAAATTCCAAAATTAAAGTAGGGCGAAAAATACGCTTATTTAGAAGCCTTTATGTCATGGTCTGCAAATTGACTGGGCTCGAGCCCCCCTCCCCCCTCACTTTTTGAAAAAGTATGTTAAAGAGAAAAAGAAAGAAAGACGGAGAGAAAAAATGAGTTACCTGCCAATGTCACATATAACGTATAAACAAAAATGCTCATATGACCTCAATTAAAGGCCTCTAACCCCAAAGCCTACGGGTTCTCCACCCCTGGACCCCAGGAAGGGCTCTTAGGCGGGCCCCTGGGTGCTCATCAGACCGTAATTAGATACCTAAAAACCCCTGAGCTTCCGGGTGCACTGCCCCCTGGACCCTACTAATTAGGGCTCTAAGGCGGGGCCTGGATGCTTATCAGACCGTAATTAAACCCCGAGCTTCCAGGGGCTCTGCCCCCTGGACCCCACCAAGGGCTCCAAGGCGTGCCTCTTGATGCTCATCAGACCGCAATTAAATACCTAAAACCCCGAGCTTCCAGCAATTGTAATATAAAGGATAATAGCATGTGATTGAAATGCTTTACCACCAGACACACCGGGGGGGGGGAGCATCCATAATTTTGAATATATTTACTTAATTAATGACTTCACATTGTACATCATGTTATCAAGAAAACGACGATGCCCTTGTCATGCTGAGAAACTGAACATTATTCTTACGTTATGCCTTTCTGGCTTTCTCATACACGTTGATGTATACTCTTATCGATTAATTTCAAGATTATAATAAATCTCTCGGATTAAGTAACCTTCTTTTATTGGGGTGAGGTTTCATACTTTGTTGGGTAAATCAACCTGGTAGAAATCACGTGGAGCTTTTCGGGGGACGATGGAACCTAGGCCCATATTTGATAATGGCGAGATCATCATTGCTCGAAGCACGATTCAGTAGTCATTGGCACGCAGATCTAACGACAAAGTTGAGTCAAAGATCATCTGCTAGATGTAGCCCTATTAAACCGAATACCTATAAACACTGCGTCCCAGAAAAAAAACGAAACCGAGAATTATCGATGTTTTATCATAACTTAATCACAAGTATATTTAATAAATGACACATATTTGTAAAGCTTAGATCCTCCGCTTCCATTTGATGCAACTCATATGATGCATTTGTCTCGCATGAGTGATTAAAACATTTGAAGAGATGAAACCAAATAGTAATTAGGCGGGCGGTATCTGAATTTCAAAGAGAAAATTGCATTTCTAGAAAGTTCATTGTCTGCCCTTTCATATACAACCTCAATCAGCAAAGATGAGCCAGGAATAACAAAGTTCTGTTTGTTTAAAGTAATGATTGCATTTCCATAATTTGACTGAACAAACTCGTTTTACTGGCTGCCTGCCGTGGAAACAAACAGAGTGACAAAAGGCTCAACTCTGTTTCGTTGATGATCAGCTATGCATCAAGCCCTTTCGTCTCCTTTGTGCATGGCTGATCGTCAACGAAACAGTCTTTTGTCAACTCTGTTTGTTGCTCCGGCAGGCAGCCAGTGAAAACGAGTTTGTTTAGTCAAATGATGGACATACAAACATTACTTTAAACAGACATATCTTTTTATTCCTGGCACATTTTTGCTGATTGAGGTGTCGTATAAAGGGGCAGAAAATGAAATTTCATGGAAGTGTGATTTTCTCTTTGAAATTCGGATACCGCCCGCCAAATAATTTTTTGGTTTCTCTTCTTTAAATTGTTTTTAATCGATAACTTTTTACACGTAAACCAGCGGGTATCTAAGCAAAATTTATTTATGAGGCCCGTTACCCTGGGCAATGGGCATCTTTTAAAAACTATTGACCGATACAATCACGACTCTAATTTTGACCAATCAGATGACTAGATTTATTTAAAATACTAAAGAGAGGTATATCATAGTTACTAATCAAGACGGCAATTGTTATTGGCAGTGGCAATATGTTGCACAATGCAATTCTTCTTCCAATTGGTACCTATTGTGTTGTACAATAATGCGTGTGTGGTAAACGGGCGACCGTGCAGATCTAGAGGTGAAGTGTGAAATATGTAAGAAATGTGGATGAATCGTTGTTTACTCTACAACCAGTTTAGTTTACCAGCCAATAGTCCATTTCCATATGGTCTACACCCGGACCGGCTCGATCCTATCGATGTGGTCTAATCATCATCTTGCCTACTTATCATTTGGTCTTATTCCAAGTTTGTATAATGGCCATTCGTCTATTATTCATATTGTTTACTAATCATTCAATCATAATTATCAATAGTCAATAAATGATTATTACACCTTGTGGATGGAAGACAAAATTGACATTAGACGAACTTTGAATTAAACCGACTTGAAATTAGAGTAAATGAGCGAAAAGGGTAGCAGACTTATTGGAGATTGAACCGATTGGAAACTAGACCACATGATTATAAGCGCAAATGTTTTTTTTTTTTTAGACCAAATGATAGGTTGACACAATGATTATTAGACCATGTGGATAGTATACACGGCGGGTATAGACCATATAGACCAATTGGGTAGCGGACGAACTGGTTGTAGATCAAAAGACTATAAGCCGTAAACTGTTTATACATCTACCTCGAAATGCCCAAGAGAGAGGGATGGTAAGGATGAGGAGGGCAAGGGAGATGGAAAGAGAGAGGGAAAAAAGGGAGAGAGTGAGAGAGAGAGAGAGGGGGAGAGAGTGAGAGAGAGAGAGAGAGGGGAGAGAGAGAGAGAGAGAGATGGAAGAGAAAGAGAGAGAAAATACAATATCATCTTACCCTGTATTTCTCAACAACGTTCCATCAGCCCATCGGAAATCGCCTTCCTTGCTCAGATCATCAAGCCCAAACCAAAAATTTTCGTTTCCAATATGTCCAAATTGACTTGTCACTGCTGACTGTATTATCAACAAAACAATAAACATTTTTCTATTTTATTTCCAGTGAATTTCTCTTCATAAATGGAAGTTTGAATCAAGTATGTATTTTAGAAAACGTACGAAACTATATAAAGGAGACCTGGATATAAACGGATCGTTATATTCGGTTGAAAGGCACAAGGTCCGGCCACAATCACAACGTGGTTGATTGAATTGGACTGGTTTATACATGAAACGCAGCTCAAGGCTGATACGGTGTTTATTTTCTTTAAGTAACCGAAAGAAATTAGTTACATCATGATAAAAACATCGCGTACATAGTACAATAACATTTCAATTAACGATTTGAAAAATATACTATGCGAGGATGAAGATCACTAACCTACTGAATATTTTATGGTAATATCCAAAGGTAGTGAAGAATATTTAGCAATTGATGTAAGCTTGTTTAGTATAGAGTTATCGTAAATCAAAACATGATATGATTAAACAATATTACAACCTTCAGAGCAAAAAAAGGGGGTTAAATGAAATACATGTACATGCACCGGAACAAAACCTCACAGTGAGTGAGGAGACAACCGAATAACAATCGAGTTTAAGGGAAGATTAATTATGTCTGATAGAATAGATAAATAAGAATAAAATACGATAGACCACCTACATCTTTATTCACTAACAATAAATAGACAATTATGAACATAAATACTAAAAGGATGTTGCATCGGATTGAATTAAATTCCAAAAATGATTCATTTCATTTCACAAAGATGAATTCAAACATTGCGATTAAACTGTTGCTGGTAACTTCTTGCTTAAAATAAGGGAGTTTACAGATAGCACATGGTACAAATGACCCCAAATATCCACAGATCTTTTACACATGGAGAAGTTCCACTTTGAGCATCTTAGAATAATAACTGCCAAAGTCCTAGATGTGCTTCATGAATACCTTTTGTTTGCCCTCTTGAAAAGAATACTTCGACCTGTGATCTTGCAATGTACCGTTGGTGCATAAATTAATAATTTTACATAACTTTCATGAGCGCATATTTTCATCTTTTTGGTACAAATGACCTTTATCCGCCCATGCGCAGATTGTATCTGTAAATTCCCTTAGGGTTGGGGGTATGAGGTCGATTGCCGTGCCGCAGATGACACTGTTTTCAAACATGTAATACATATAATGTATTAAGGTTGAATAATCTATAACAAAAAAAAAGGAATAAACTACAAATAATTAGGCGATTCTTTTAGTCGAACCAGACGTACAGCCCTTACATAAGAGCGAGTTCGTATTTGTTTCTTTGTATGCTTTATTCAGTCCGACCCAAAACAACTTACATACATAATTGATGTTTTTAACTGCGCGAGCTGTCCATCTATTTGGTAACAATATTCTGATGCATTGAAATAGTTTGTTGAGAAGGTTGACACGTAATATTGTACGTTCTGCACTCCTGGAATATCTGCCGATTGTCCGGTTGGTACTGTGTAAGAAAAAAGCAAATTCTATCATAGAAATGAATAATAGAAAGAAAGGAAAGATATGAAAGCAGCATTTTACTAAAGCAGTTCAATTTGTTGACGTGACA
>BEXV01004319.1:0-15427 GCA_003118195.1 Hemicentrotus pulcherrimus | reverse complement strand
CACTGCACTACTTGTAGCTACTTGCGCCCTCTATATAACAAACAGTGCCTAATCGGTGACCACTGGTCCCCCATCATCCTCTTTTCTTTATGTTAGCTGAGAGCTGAGTTGATGAGATTACCATCTGTCCAGTGACCTTGCAGGGCGCTGTAATCCCTCCTGTAAACTAGGGCAGATAAGCTTTAAAGAGCTTTTGGCCATGCACAAATCAGTAGAGAAAATTAAACCGACCATTGCCGTTTTGACACATATTACACCCCCCCCCCCTCCTCCTTGTTTAGCGGATTCTGATACCCGCGCCAAATAAGCTTAACAACAAATATGATAGTACAACGTCTTTGATAGACATTACTGTCTAAAGAGACACTATACACATGGGAACTATGATTCAATTAAATTTCGAACTTCTTTCACCGAATCTCTAGAAGATGTGAACATATTGATTAAAATTCAAAATCTTCTTAAATCTCAAATTGTTATGATATGACTTGTACAGTATCTCCAAGATACTTCATGCTTTACTTAATACAGAAGGCCCTACAGATAGATAACGAATATCATGTTAATTCACTGACACACCATTTGCTCAAATCTTCACCAGTATTAATTGCTTCATGACAGCAGGCGCGAAGTTCGTTTTTTTTTAAATTTTATTATTGTTAATGAATCGGATTTGCAGTGTATATTTTTCAAAATCGCTTTCTTCTGCTCGAAATTAGTTTGAATAGTTTGATTAATATTAATCAAACTGACCTGTTACTACGATCCATACACGCAGTTACTTATCCGATTGTTCGATTAGCAAATCAGATTTGCAGTGTTGCTTTTATCATAATCACTCTCTACCTCTCGAAATCAGCAATACTACTTTATTTAAATATAAATCACACTGACCGATTTTCGCAGTTACTTATCCGACTGTTCGATATTCTAAATGTAGTTTCTCTTCTCGATGGATGGTGTCCCAAGGAGGGGGAACGTAGCATCTGACCCTCGGGGTATGACATTTACAAGTCAAGGTCGCTTGAAATTCACAGTAAAGCAAGTCGATATGACTCCATTATCAAGGTACATCGCCTCCGGTAATTCCACTGGATATCCATATAATTATTGCTTTTCTTTTTGAGGACGTAAGATCCGGAGTATACCAGTTGTGGAACTACGGAGGGGAAAGGGGTAGCCACCCCGTCTTTTTCTCCCTTTAAGGCATGTTTTTTTTTGTTAACGACTTAGGGCTGAATTGATTAAATGTTATATTTCAAATTGGCAACAATAATATTTTCCATTTGTTGCTANTCTTATCGATCAAGTGCATGGATAAATCATTTTTGAGCGCTCACGGGAAGACAAGTAGATGCAAATCTTCTTAACGAGATTCAGTTTAAGATTGTGCATACCTACACAGAATGCACCCTGTGGGACTGACTATAAAATGTCACTTTCCACGGGAGAGATATCCTAGAGAGGACCTCTTGACCGAATATAAAGCCCACCAGCAATCCAACCTTCGATAGATTCATCCACTCTCTCCCTCTCTCTTTCTCTCTCTCTCTTTCTCTCTCTCTTCCTTTCTGCCCGGTGTAAAATTTGCAGAGGTAAAATGTCAGAAGAAAAAAATGTCAGAGGTAAATATTTGAGAGGAAAAATGACAGAGGTACAAAAATATAATGTCAGAGGTAAACAAAAAAATGTCAGATGTAAAAATGTCAGATTTAAATGTGTCAGAGTAAAAAAAAATGTCAGAGGTAAAAAGTTCAACAAAAAAATCACTTCAATTGTATCATGATATTTAAAAAAAGTTGGCATTTAAAGCTTATCTGAACTAGTTTATATGAGGGATTAGACCACTCTGCAAGGTCACTCGACAGGTGGTTATCTCATCAACTGAGCTCTCAATTAACATAAAAAACAGAGGATCACGGGGGACCAATGGTCACCGATTATGCATTGTAATTTTTTTGTTTTTTGTTTTTTGGATATAGAGGGAGCAAGTACATGTAGCTACCAACAGGAAAGTGTAGCTTTAAGATGCATTTTGGCAAAAAAATTCAAAACGAATGTGTTTGAAGTCAAATATTGATGACAGAATTAAAAACAAATAGGTTTTAAGACCAAGAAGTGGGTCTTTGATATATATTGAATCCTCCTTTACATTATGATGCAAATTCAAGAAAAGTTTCACCATTAAATTTTTTTTGGCAATTTGGGGGCTCGCAACAATAGACGGGCTTTAAGATTTGTATT
Organism: Hemicentrotus pulcherrimus; assembly: GCA_003118195.1. Classification (NCBI taxonomy): domain Eukaryota; kingdom Metazoa; phylum Echinodermata; class Echinoidea; order Camarodonta; family Strongylocentrotidae; genus Hemicentrotus; species Hemicentrotus pulcherrimus. The sequence continues at coordinate 13,183 of BEXV01004319.1, read as the reverse complement.
CCTTTTTTCCCCCGACCGAATGAGTGAAATCCGATCAATATCTATCTACGCCAAAGATTCGCACCGATTGTATTCATAAAATTCATCCTTCACATTCGAGTGTTGGTGTTAGCATGGTGATGCATTATCGCTAGAATGATCCGGCGTATTTCCCTTCGTTTTCATCTAGGTATGTGCTATTTTTTTCTTATTCTCGATTTGAGGCAGCCACGTTGTGATTTCGTCACGCTCAGCTGGAGAGGATGTGAGAAGGAGACGTGTTTTACAAGCTCTCTCTCTCTCCCTCTCTGTGTGTGTGTGTGTGTGTGTGTGTGTGTGTCTCTCTCTCTCTCTCTCTTTATATCTCTCTCTTCTTTTCTCTCTTTCTCCCTTTCTCTTTCTCTCTCTCTCACTGTCTACCTTTCCCTCTCTCTCTATCTATCTTTCTTAAATAGCTCCCATCTTCTTTTTTTTCATTGTCATTTCCTCATCTTCATTCTACTCATTGCTTTTTCCTTCTTCTTTTCTTTCTTTTTCTTCTTCTTCTATTTCTTTTTCTTCGTCTCCTCCTTCTTCTTCTTGCTCTTCTTTTTCGTCGTCCTCGTTTTACATAAGCTTAAAATCGTCATTTGCCCCTGATTGCAAGCGTACTTAATATGCAAGCCATAGTGACTGATTCTTGATTCAAAGTAAAATGTCCCAAAATGCATCAATTACCAACAAACTTTTGAGACATCCCAGTACATCAATACAATAAGGATGTTCTTTTCACAGAGTTAAAAGTGAATTCTCCAAGGTTCGATCTAATGCTATTTCCAATGAGATATCACACATATTTGAAGATCAGCGAAAACTCATCACCACCCTCGGAAACTGTCCTTCACACTCGTATAACCAATTTAACGGAGGAAACGTCATCCCATGGTTGTCGATGATTTAAAGGCAAAGTCCACTCCCCTAAAAATTGCTTTTAATAATTCCAGAAAGACAGAGCAACCAATATTTGAGTAAAATCTGATAATTAATAAAGAAGTTATGAATTTGTTTTAAAGTATGAAAGACTATGGAACTTAGAAAATCACTACACAAATTGCCAAGTTTGTTATTCGTTTGTGACGTCATTGCCTCACTATTCCGCTTGATATATTTCAGGTTCTTGTTTTTCAATCAAAAGAAAGAACAGAGAATTGAATTATGATATGTCAGCATTTTGATAATATATAATCGAATTTTCGTTCGTGTTGGATTTCGTATTTTGCTTTGTATTATGTGTTTTTTTTTGTTTTCGTGTATTTGCTTGGTTATTTGTTTTCTTGGCTTTAAAATGTCAAATTAATTGTGCGTTTTGGCATAATAGCCCAAAGAGTGACTGCACGTTATCTTTATACCAGAAAATTAATCAAAAACAAAGGATTACATGAAATAATATAAAACAAGCATCTAGACTTAATACACAAGGACATAAGTTCAAAGGCATTAAGCCCAATAATTTGTTTCGTTTTGTTTAAAAGGGAGAGGGGTCATTCTGGAAAGAACGAATCGGTAGACCAGGGCCCCTGTTTCATTAAACTTGATATCGATAACAAGTTCCAAGCTTCTGTTATAAGCTACTGAAATCATGGCATCTGATTGGCTGAGAGCAAATTTGTCAAAGTAATTGAGCAGTTGTTAAAGATAACAAGTTTTATGAAACAGGGCCCAGAATATCAAGCATGAAGGAAATGAGTGGGTGGGGAAAAAAGGCGTTTCATCATTGTACAGAATGAAGTGAAATGAACAGTGGTCTTCTTAGAGGCCTGGAAACCGACTTGTTTCGCAATCTCAACCCAGGAAGGTCTTAATTAAGACCCCCAATCAATGGCTTCGATCAGGGTGAAACGTCAGTGGGTCAAGAATCATTCAGGTCCTAGCTGGAGGGTTCGATGAGAAGAGGGGCTGGTGCAAGCCCCTAGGCAGATGACGGAATTCGATGACGACAAACGATGACGAGTTTTCTATACGGTGTCGGTAAGAACTTCCTATACGGATATCAGAATACCCCGAAAAGAAAGGCCAACAATAAGACGAGAATAATTCGTTTGACATTTCTGTCTTCTTTGACGCGAGGGGAGTTACGCGAGGATCAACGATGGATCGGATGATAAAATGGTTAGTCTTTTAGTAAAGGGTTAAATTATCGCTCTTTAAAAACATATGTTCATTTAAACAAAAAAATAAAATAGAAGTGTGATTGTCACAATTTGTTTTTTCTTTTTGCCTTTTAAAAATTTGAATTCATGTCAGGACCTTCTCAATATTAATCTACGTCGACATCGATCATACAAACTTTGTGTAACCTATTCATGCAATACAAACAATAATCAACATAAACCGATTCTTAACATAGTCCTGCTTGAAGAACAATGTCATGATAACATTTTAGATGTATTTCTTCTTTTTTCAGATACACAGAAAACGCAGATTAAAGGTAAAGACCAGTATTGGAAACGCCCCAATTTCCAAAGATGAAATGGAAGTTCTCATTACCAATCATGTTAAAGAATATGTTTTGACTAATACATGATGATAAAGAATTTGCCGGGAACCGGCTACTAATTCATATATGTGGTAAATTTGTTTCTCTCANTACATGCATTGCATGCATGCAGATTGAAAAGTACATTCTAGTTTCATTGCCCGCAAAATATACCTCATCAAACATTGCACCAATATTATAAATAGTGTCTCGATTACTCCCCTGTGTAACAACAGGCAAAGAAAAAAAAATGCCCATTCATCCAAAAATATACACTCTTCCTTGTTTGTTTAGGTCCATGATCAGAGGGAGAGACGGAGAAAAGAGAGAAAAAAATATTAACAATCTGCCAAGGTCTAGGACAGACCGGCTAAATTCAGCACAGACCTTAAACTGACCCCCCGCGAAGTATGTCAGCCGTCCAATCACATTTTATTGGCCCAGAGCGATACAAGCTATCGATTAGCGTGGGAGATCGTGCGCGATTAGACCCTCTCTATATGTATACACGATGAGTTTTATTGATCGTGTGTTCCGCAAAATATCAGTCATCGCACGGAAGTTTCAGGGTCACTGTGTTCTGGACATTGCCCTAGTTTAGTTTGAAGAATTGGTGATTTAAGGTCTTCAATCAAGATAGAATTCCTCCAATTTACATCGGATATTGTAGCAAGGAGATGCCAATTTTCAGTGTTTTGTTAATGTAATTGGAAGTGTTACATTCTCACATGCTTTGTCTCGGAAAGCCGCCCCAGTTCCTTCTTACTTTTAGCTGTATTACTGATAGATTCACCATTTGTCGCAGTGTTGTTTTCGGCTGCCTGATATCACATTTTTAAAATAATTTAGAGTAACATTTTAATATGTCACTAATATAACATGTTGACATAAAAATAATTTAACATTTTTACATAAAATTAATAGTGTATAACATTTTGATATAAAACTTATATGAGATGAAATATAAGATGCAATACTATTTCAAGCTTTGGTATATTTTTCTTTCGATGGACAATGAAAAAGACAGAAGCCTGTAAAAGAAAGACGAAGCTTTTCATTTTAAAAAGCATGATTATAACATGGTACATTTATTGAAATATCATGAGCAGTAAAATAAAAGGGATCGTAATACATTTTTGAAACGTGAATTTGAACTTTGACCGCGAGAACGAAAAAGGGCACTTGACCTCGAGAAAGAAAGATATCAGACTGAGGGTTCATAAATACGTAAAAGCGTACGAGGCAATGCGGCCCCTTCGGACCTTCTACCCCTATTTTGGTACATAAACATATGGATTCTTTTTGTTAATGTTTTAGGTACTATGTCCCATTTGCAGGCCCCCCCCCCCAAAAAAATACAAATACAAATATTAATTTCCAACGGTATTTTAAAGATAATACTAATTTAGAAGTTCCCTTAAAAAGGGGAGGGGGGGGGGGGCTTGAAAATGTCTTTATGTGGGAAACTAAAGACTATTAGTTGTCAAATTGACTCAGGAGCTATAGAGCCAGTCAGTAACAGTCTCGATTTTCAGACCATTGTACCGAATGGTCGTACGTTTTATGCTGCACAAAGATTCAATCAGATTAATTTGGGCCATTGCAAGAAGTGGGTTATTGACGTAGACAAATACCCATGTACCCTTTCAGCTCTTTTTGTTGTATGTTATTTAATACCGAAGAAGGAAAAGCCAGTCAGTAACTCAATAATGTCTGACAGTTAAGGCTAGCAAATAAACGGGTTTCCTTGCATAATTTGAATATTAGGACATTGCTAACTTTCAAATTTCACAGATGGGACATACCTGACATATTTATAATTCCTGCAAAATTCTACAGAATTTGATGTTGGCTGTAAAAGGGACATAGTATCTTTAATGGGGGCAAGTAAAGAGGTCAGTAAAACGTGGAAAGAACGGTAATACATCACTGCTAGTTATTATGACGTCATCATTCCAGATCATGCAGCTAGATATAGAGTTATAACGACTGTTTGAATAGAATTACACCATCATTTAGGAGTCAAAGTCTAAAGTTCATGGAAATTGTGTTCATGCATGTTTAGTATTATACTGCATGTATCTGCTATGTATACAGTGCGACCCAGAAAAAAAAGAAACCGAGAATTATCGACGTTTAAACATAAATTAATCACAATTATAATTAATAAATGACACATATTTGTAAAGCTACTCCTCCTTCATTTGATGCAAGTTATAGGATGCATATTTCACGCATGAATTATTAAAAGCAATTTGAAGGAAGGAAACCAAAAAGTCATTTGGCGGGCGGTATCTGAATTTCGAAGACAAATTCACATTTCCATCAAAATTAGTTTCTGCCCTTCCATATGACACCTCAATCAGGAAAAAATGAGCAAGGAATAACAAATTTCTGTTTGTTTAAAGTGATACTGGCATTTCCATGTTATGATTAAACGAATTCGTTTTCACTGGCTGCCTGCCGTAGCAACAAGCAGAATTGACAAAAGACTTAACTCCGTTTCATCGACAATCAGTCATGCATGAAGTCTGATCGTCAAATGAAAGAGGAGGATCTAATGCTACGGTCACAAAGTACGAATCTCCCTGTTTTTCTACTGTATTCCCGAATTTTCTTTGTCTGAACATCGTTCGTACGGCGTTCGTAGCAGTTCGAAATGGCATTTGAGAACGAGGCTTTAGCTTTACAAATATGTGTCATTTATTAATTATAATTGTGATTAAGTTATGATAAAACATCGATAACTCTCGGATTCTTTTTTTCTGGGTCGCTCTGTAGATCAGTGGCGTAACTTGTAGGTACATCGATGGGCGTGGGTGTTGTCGGGTGATGGGTAACAAGCTCTTCGTAGGCATTTCTCTCTCTCTCTCTCTCTCTCTCTCTCTTTCTTTCTCTCTCTCTCTCTCTCTCTCTTTCTTTCCCCCCTCTCTCTCTCTTTCTTTCCCTCTTTCTCTCTCTCTCTTTCTTTCCCCCCTCTCTCTCTCTCTCTCTCTTTCTCTCCTCACTCTTCCCTTTACCCAACAATCTCAAAGCTGACCAACTTTGAACTCCCACTCCTACGAAACTTCAGGAGAGCCCTTATCTTTCAAATAATACGCATGTTGTAGAAAGCAAGATCAGCACAATCTTCCTTGCAGTATGGTAAATATTCATTTCATTTATATGACTTAATTCATTGCTTACACGTACGTACTTCGATTTTGTTGCAAAAAATAATTTTCGTAATTTTTACAAATTCGTTTTATTGCCACCTGGCATTTTATGATACAGACAAGCAGAATAGAAGGCAATTAGTTTACAAAAATGATCCTTGAATAATCTTTTTGATGTTCATTGATCCTTTGGATCCGATGATATCCTTCAAATAGTTGTCTGAATAATTCAAGCTTTATTCAGAGGTTTATGCATTGATTTCGAGGAAAGAAAATCCCCGTTCGGACGCGTACTTCCACCTGTCAAGTTCGCCTCTCATTCTACGTCACAACACCTCTGAGGCCTCGTCTGGTTGGTTTTACAGATTTTCCGAAGGTCTTAATAGATTTCAGATCAGGTATTCAAGGTGATCTGGGACTTAGAAATACGAGATGATTTTTTTTTTCAAAGCTTACGAGACGAGGCAAGCTATATAAAAAGTTGAGTACTGTTTAAAGGTGTATCGCTTTCTCTTCCCTTAGTTCAGTTTACACCAATTAGTGTCTATCGATCTGTTTTAGGTGATTGAAACGAATTGTTGATGACCCTCTAACCCAAATACTGGTTAATTACGCATTAAAAAGCACAATATACTTTATATATATGTGATGGTATATGGTGTTGGTTAAAGGGATAATACTGGTAATTAGAAGTTTTCTGAAAATAATAATAATACATTTTCTATTTTGCAGGGGCGTATTTTGACTCCATAATTTTTTGAAATGTTTTTTTTTTTTCTTTCTTTTCTGTGATGAAGGTATGCCATTTCTTTTTTTTTTTTTTGACGACACGGCATCGCATTTTACGGGGTTTTATTTCAATTCCGCTAAGTTGACAGGGATCGCTAAATCTTACTAAGATTTTGGTGTTATCTTACAGGCTTCTGAAAATAGAATGACAGTTGATAGGACCATGGTTGAAGTGAACGTCAACGAAGCGAGGCGGGCGCTATTCATCTGTATTCCCTAACAGGAGGGATTAACCATGCGTGGTATCAGTAGACTTTATAAACGGTTTGGGGTACTCAAGCTTCCCAACCACCAAGCAAACAAAAAACAAAACAAAAAATCGTAATAATAATAATGATTCTATAATCATACAAAATCTAGAGACACTTGTAGAAAATGAATGCAGTAATGTCAAGCCCGCACCCCTCCCTCCAAAATGTAAAACATTCAATTAGAACTGCGACATTATTAGTGCTACATTTATTCTAGACGTCAATTAATTTATTTGAACATGTTAAAAGAACGAACGAAAGTGATTATGATTACAAGGTTTTTTTTCCCACGAAGTTATTATCTTTCTCCCTACTTTTATTTTTGAAAATATACGCCCACAACGATATGAATGACTTGGATGGTTGAATGATATAACATCTACGTATATGTAAAATATCGAACCGTACTAATTTCATTTGAAAGCAAATTGAATGCATACAAATATATATATATATATATATATTTATAATAATGTATACCAACTAGCAATTTATAATGTGACACTAAAAATGTATGAAGATGGACATTTGTTAAATAAGAGGGGAAATAAAATGGGAGAGAAAGAGTTTAGTGGAGGAGGGATAAAAGAAAAAAGTAGCGACTAACTGAAATACAGGGGAAAATTGATAAGTGGAGAGAGAGGGGGACAAAAAGAAAGGAAGATTTAAAACAAACAAAAAAGGAGGGAGAGAGAGCGCGCGCGCGAGAGAGAAATAGATAGAGAGAGGGGGCAAAAGCAATGAAGAGATAACAAGATATATAAAACAGAAAATGTAATTTCCAAGCTTTATACTTTGGATACTAATTTGTCTGAGTCATGGATGCCTTTACCGTCAGCCTGATCATGATTTATGACTTGTTTTTCACATCACCTTTGGACCCCGAAAATCGACAAGGGAAACAAATTAGGCTGGGAAAACACAAACCATTTATACCCTTCATCAATGAAAACTCATTTCCCTTTTCTGTTAAATGATGATTTTAGACCATGGTGTTTTCACCTAGTTTTATTTGATCAGCCGTTTGTTCGCATCGTCACCGTACATGACAGAATGATAATTTATTGATTCCGTCGCGAATGGAAGCAGATTTTTCTGCGACGTCATTTCACCCTTTTAAGAGTTCATACGAGCCTTCGAAATTGACACAAGAAATTCTAGTATCCCATAATTCTATTTATACATTTAATATTCAATTATATCGCGCTAACCTTTTCTGTTAACACGCAAACACGCACATTAAAGCATTACATTCGCAATGTTGGGGATACGAAAGTAATATAATATCACATCCGTATTAAAAGCTGCTTGTGTCGCGTATCGAAATGGTTCACTTTGCTGCTGTGATTGGTCGAAAGTTAAATGAGTCAGTCACGTGATTACAAAATAGATGCTATATGTTTTAGATGCCGTTTATCGAGAGTTCACTAACATGATTTACCATAATGCTTATGCTACACGATACACAATACACGCATTTACTTTAAATGAAAAATAGTAACACTTTCAAAATTAGTAAAAGGCTACCCTGACATAGCAACGGCAAAAAAAAAAACTATCATAAGCGACGAAGTAAAACACTCAATTTGATGCAGAATATTATATTGCTGTTGGTGTCGGAGTTGTGATGGTTAGTGTTATAATGGCAATCAGTCATTCTAAGAAAAGGCGTATAAAAGGTAAAGACCAATTATGGTCATGCGATTGCATTGTGAAAGAAACGTTGTGGAATCGATCAGAAAGGGTTGATCATCTAGCATCTAGCATCTTCAAGGTTCTGGAATCATCAAAATGATAAGAAATTTGGCTCATTCTTCGTAAAGTTACAAGCACTATACACAGAAAGATGTATTTGGGACTACCCTATATCTCTCACAAACCATGAGAGAATCAAATTTACCAAATATATGAATTAGTAGGCGGTTTCCCGGCAATTTTTCTATTATCATGTATTTGTCAAAACATATTCTTTCACATGATTGGTAATGAGAGCTTCCATTTCATTTTTTTTTAAATTGGGGGCGTTGCCAGTACTGGTTTTTACCTTTAAAAGAGTACATCACCTGACGTTGGGAAGTCCGGATCAGATACCACGTGACACATCACGTGACACTGTGATGCATGATCGCCGACGCTGCAATCATAGTTTTAATCGATCCAAAAATTGCGCCTTCGGGCCATCGGCATTTCGACTGGGTCGATTGATATTTTCCGACACTTGGAAGCTACTACAGAAGGGGGAGATAGAGATAGAAATAGACTGATTGATTCTTTTAAGGAGGAACATTTAGGCCAACTGTGATTGGAAGAAAGAAGGGAGAGAAATTGGAAGCGTAGCAAAAAGGTAGCAAATACGTAGGGAGTGAGGAGGAGGGAAAGACAAAGGAGAAGCGGAGAGAGGGAGAGACAGAAAAGGGGGACTAATACAACACAACATAAATGAAAATACGATAAGGGGAAACGATTTGGGGATATACATGTATACGTTTCGCACCTCCTTTCAAGCAGACGACGATTTTCTTACCCAAAGTAACGGTTACAAAGGCCGATAATGCGTTCAGATCTACTGTAGATGCATGTTCAATGCCTGATACGTTAACTCTCTACTCTCTAAACTGCTCTAAATAAACACGAGTGGAAACGCACTCTTAAGGAGGCATTCAATTTGTCAATTCGTCTTAGGGGTAAAAATATCCCCTCAAAATAGTAGAACCAACTCTAAAATAAGTAATTTGGATCCCTTTTTGGAGTGGATTCGACTATAATCTGGAGTGTGTTCATATTCAAACGGACTTAATTTTCAACGAGTGCATTCCTATTCCACTGTCTTGCAACATGTACAATTTCACGTTGCCACCTTCTTAGCGTAACAGGAGGGATTTTGTAGGTCACATTTGCATTTTCTTTCAAGATCAATTTTCCAAATCAATCACGTCTTTCCAATAATTACTTACTCAAACTGCATTGTGTTGTGATACCAGGTTTCTTCTCTCCCTGCGACCTTCATGTAATTACATTTTTACATATTTCTTATCGATTTTAATTTTGATTTCACCCAACATCTTTCAATTTCATGACATAGATATGATGTAAAGAAAAGTATTCTAGTTTCTTCGCGACTTTGTACCCCGAAGATGAAGATTTTGTCCAGGCCAGACATACGAGGTCTGAGCACTGTGACAAATTGATAAAGACTCTTGAATCTCATACCGAAGGTGCGATAGCTTAGTTGGTAGAGCAGTGGTCTCGTAATTCGGTGACCCGGGTTCGAAACGAAGGCGATGCGCTATTGCCCTTCGGTAATTACCTTAAGGCATTAATCCTCATTACCAGGTCTTTCGGAGAGGACCTAAAGCCGTCGGTCCTCTGGTTGCCTACTTTTAAAAGCATTTAAGCTTATATTTATGCTTTCTTAGTAGTTAGGTAAAATAACCACCACTACTACTACTACTACTACTACTACTACTACTACTACTGCAAGGTTCTAGGTTTGATCCTCCCTCGGTGCACCCTTAGACAATGTGTGATTTCCCCCACAGTTGTTATGTAGATGGTCATACCTGACAATGCTGGGACGATAATTCTTTGAAAAAGGGAGCCGGTTTGATCATTATTTTCGATCACAAACTGCTTTTGAATTACTAGACCTTTAGGTGATCAACGCAATTAGACTTTTGAGCATACATCTATACTTTCTTTGTCGTATCCATCTTCTTTCCAATATGAATACAAAGTGCGAACAGTGAACTCCTTTGCTATATAAATTCTGAGGGGCACAACAGAAGAAGAACGTGACCTAAAAGCGAACATGAAAATGTCTGGTCCCCCTCTCAGCCCTTCTCCGCTTGTGGTTCGAGAGTTCAAATCGATCCCTAGACTCGCATGACTCCACATCTTCGGGATGAGAGTAGATTTTGTAAATTATCCGGTATGAATGCCATGCAGTCGCGAAAGAAAAGAAATAGTCCGTTAACGAGTTTAAGTCAGGCAAATCAAATTGAAACAATTAATAATGAAACAGTTTTCAATAGAACATCAAAACATTAAGACGTGGTAGAGAAAAGGGATTATTTTCATAAATTAAAAGAAAACAGTAGAGGGAAATATGATGAAAGCCACACCCATACAGAGTACCTAGTCGGTTGGCTGGTAAAGCGCTTAATAAGAAAAATATATTACATATGTGTTAACTCGTTGACGACTGAATCCCCTTGACCCCATAGGTTTAATTCATTATTCATCCGTTTCCCGTAGGCAATATGGGGTGTTTCACAAAGACTAAGATCAACTTTAAGTTGGACTTAACTATAGCAGGCCGTTCATGCCACTGGTTGCTCTCACCACTTACTGGCATTGGTCTCTCAAAGGATGTACACATCATGCAAAATCTACAGAATTTTGCATTTTTTGATAATTTATCATTGAAGGTAAAAATATCATCTAAAGTTCATGATGGTGAGAAATAACAGTGACATGAATGGCCAGCCATAGTTAAGTCCAACTTAAAGTTGATCTTACTAAGCCTATTGTTAAACACTCCCCAAAAGATACGATGTTACTTACAGTGCAAAACAACTGTTCTAATGATACAGGGCAATTTATACAGGGTAATACTATATTGGAATATACAGTGGTTCACAGGGGCACTAGACGAAAGGTTATTGTCATATAGCCATTCAGAGACAAACACACATGCTACTGATATAAATTTTCATCTGTCTCTTAAAATGATTTGTTCCGTCTGCTATATCATCAGCTCAGCCTCCCTGATACATCGATCTACTGAAGAATCTGTGGATGAAGGTTGTAGAGAAGGGGTAAGACGGAGAGAGAGAGAGAGAGAAATATGGAGGGAGAAGTTCAAAAGATGAGGCATGGCGCATTTGACCCCGTACCCTCACTACCACGCGTTTGTGATAAACGCTTTATCGATACGGCGGCTCCTCGAATACAGATTGACTTAGTTTCGTTTCTCACCATTCTCGGTCTGTCTATTTTTCTGTTTTTCTCTGCCTGTCCGTCCGTCTGTCTATCTGTCTATGTCTGTGTATATGTCTGTTCCCCTGTATCTCTGTCACTCTTTCTTTCTCTGTCTCTCCGTCCGTTTCTCTGTATCTCTGTCTGTCTGTCTGAGTGTGTGTGTCTCTCTCTCTTCTGCCTCCTATCTATATCTCTCTCCAACCCTCTCTTTGTCACAGTTTTTTCTTCCTCTGCGTCATGTGCAGTTTAGTCGCTGTTTCTTCTCTCTCACTCTCTCTCTCATTCTCGTCATCACATTATCCCTTGATATCCCACCATCCCACATCCCTCCCGAACGCACCCTTTCCCCCATTCCCTAACGACACGTTGTTGTCTGTATGTACGGGTTCACCCTCATTGAACTTTTTGGCGCCAATTTACCATGAAACATCTTCCTTCTTTTGGACAATTCCCTGGAGGGGAACCAAAACTGCAACAGTCATGGTCTGCAGCTTCAAGTGAGATTATGACAGTCACAATTTTGATTTGTCAAAAACATAATTCAAACAAAAATTGTTTGCACAGAAGTATACTTTCTGTGTTTTCTACTTATTCTATTAAAATTCATTTTCTTATTATTTAATTTCCCCCTTCAAATCTGGGCGTCCATGTCATATCTAAACGCTTTATATGCCACACAAAATAACACAATCTCCATGTGCCATTTTGTATTACGGGGGATTTATATAAAGACTATTTTTGTGTTTCCAGTGCAAAGTTATTCTATCTTGATGTCAAAAAGGGGTTCATGGAGATAAGCAATAAATAAGAAATATATAGATAAATAAGATAATAAATAATACATACAAATAATGAAGAAAAAAAAACATGTTTAAAGATACATTAAAAAATGAATGAATTAATAATAACGAATATAAAAACAAAATAAATGTAATGGTTAGTTAAAATAGACAACAACAAAATTAAGGCAAATAGGAGCACAACATGAATTAATAGATAATAGTTACTTTTAAAGTTGGAATTACAAGAACATGAGGTGGCATACAATTTTTCCATGTTCCCATTTCATGCCTATTGTAACTAGTGAAAAAAAACTCTTATCATGATAGAAAGAATTCTTTTTTTTGTCGGTCCCACTATGACGCATTGTAAAGTCCCACTCGTTAAAGCTGCTATCAAAAGTCGTCCAATTATGACATTTCAGCCCGAATCAAAAAGAACTAACAAGGCATTGGGGAATCTAAGTATCATCTACGGAAACAGCTGGATAACAAAGCCTTCCTTTCTAATTGCTTGGACAAAGACGTAATTTGTCGGTTAACACGCGAGGAGTTTCGTTTGGATAAAATACCTTCATAGTATGAAAAACCTTGGTTAAACACGTTTTTGTAAACGTTTCTGTAAACTTTCAAATATCAACTAAAGGACGGTTTTAGTATCCGTTATAATGCCATTATATCTCAAGTTCGGATCACTTAATATGTCATTGCCATGTTATAATATAATATCTATTT
>BEXV01004315.1:16713-28504 GCA_003118195.1 Hemicentrotus pulcherrimus | reverse complement strand
GGAAAATTTGATAATCCGCTGAAAAGTTTTGATTTTTTAAAGTCTCAATGGGATAATGATCTCTGCCGCTCATGGGCCTATGTGTGGTCGACAAAATTGATTGGATCTGTGACATCATGTCAGACAACTCTCCACCTATACCAAACTGCACATTTTCTTTTTTTTCCAAAAAAATTTACAAAAATGTTGTTTTTTCGTTTCATCACATGCCTATATCAATACAGTGTGCATTTTGTAAAGAATTATATTGCACCCTTATTCTAAATTTTACATGAATCCATTTTTGGAAAATATACAAATTGAATGAGGAGAAGTCTGACACGACATCACAAATTCTGACAAATTTGCCAACGACACGGATACCCTCAGCAGCAGTGATCATAATACCATTGAAACTTTGAAAATCATAACTTTTGAATGGATTGGCAGATTAAAAAATTTCATTTCGACACACTTAGACCAATAAATCTCTCTGTATTTGGATGTCCTTGTGTGTAATAAAGAGTAGAGTGGTGTAATTATTTAATATGCTCTCTTGAGTGACTTCCCATCACTTTCAGATACAAGTAGGTGCACATTATTGGCCACCCTATATGACTGTACCATTACATACGTGGACTTAAATTCTGACAAATTTATCAGTCAAAGACATGCTATGGTGTAGAGCAATACATTCATTATATCATATGTATTCATGTGGTAACTTCACATTTTAAGCCTGGGAAAAGTTTTGGTTTGAAGGGACAGTTTTTATCGATTTTTTTGATAACTAGAGGATTCCCACTCCAGACACAAGGAAATAAAATTGAGCACACCTAAAGTTAGTGCTAAAGGGGATTAACCTAGACATTAATGTGTTGTCAATGGGTGGAGAAAAATTCAATGATCCAAAAGGTGAAAATTTGAGCGAAATCTTGATTTCCACCCCTCATGGGCATCTTGACTTGGCAACATATTGCATACAGACACAAAATGACTGCCAGCATGGAAACTGTCATATTGCTTTGTTCACAGAATTTCATTTTTTTTTTCTTTCGAAAAATAGACAAAATTGTACTTTTTTGTTCAAGTGTAATATGGACATATTGATTCTGCATGCTTTTTGGGATGAATCCTGTTTATCACTTGGTCTACTTTTCTTTGAAAGGAAAAACAATGTGAAATTCTGTGTACAAAGTGAATGGAGAGTTCTCCATGTTGGCAGCCATTTTGTGCCTGTATGTTGCCACCTCAAGTAACCCATGAGGGATGTAAATCAAAACTTTAAAAATTCATAGCTTTTGAATGAACCTAGAATAAAACAAGAATTTCCAAAACTATACTTTGGCTTTAAATAATAACTCCAGACAAAAGAAAATCATCATGCTTTGATTAAAAGCTGAAAATTTAGACCCAAAGGAAGTTGAACACTAAAAAAGGAAGTTATGACTTTTTCCATGGCATTTGAAAATAATTCAGTTATATTTTGTACAAATTTACAATTTTCGGTCATATGTTAGGATATGGTGATGACATGTGTTTGTCACTTCTCTACGATTTGCTTATGATATCACTTTTTAAACTGCATTTTACCCCCCAAATAATCATTCTTTCCCCATGAAAACATTTATTTGGACACTCGAGAATGTAACATGTGAAATACCTTTCATACAAATGGGGAAATAATTTAGTTCATCTCAATTGCAGTATATTGTTAAACAAATACATACTGAACTTACTGAAGCGACCAAATCTGTTATATAAATTTACAAAATCATATGCGACCAGCTCTCCATATCATTGTGCATGAATTCATAAAATCTCACATTTTCTCCATTTTCCATTAGTTACATATAGTCCATGTCCATAGGCCTATTTTATGAAGAAAACACTTTTCCTCAACATACATTACCCAAGAGTAAAGAGAATATTAAATCTTTTGAGGAAATTGATAATATATGATATTTTATGTACAATATGAATGGGGAGCTGATCATACATGATGTCATCAAGTGTTGCCAATTTGCAGAGTAGATAGTGACTACAAGAAAATGTAAATGATTATAATTTCCTTATTCTTTAACCAATTTCGATCATTTCCTTTTTGATATGCTGTTCAAATGATTCCCTTTTCATTNTTATAAATTTTGATTATTTCCAGCTGGTGGCATCTGTCCAAGGGGACAGATCAATAATCTGAACAATGGTATTGTTAATGACACAACAGTGTTCCAAATAATTACTGATGTCTAGATAACGAAATACTCCCTTTGAAACTAAAATAGGATAAAATTACGAATTTAGGTTGGCAGCTATGAATATGTACCTGCAAAATATGGAAGGCATATTTTACCCAATATTGTGTAAAAAGTGAGCACTATTGTGAATGCAGATTTAACCTTTCTCTGTTGTGTCAACTATCTTGCACATCTTTTGTGCAAGTATGAAGCACATTTGATGACACTTTTTTGACACAACTGAAGATGTGTAAAATTTGACATTGGCAACATGCATGTTCCCCTTTTTACCTTTTTGTTGGGTAAAATATTACCTTTTATGTTGTGCCAAATATGTTACACATATGTTAGGTAAAATTCTACACATTTGTTGGGTGCTTTTATACACAACCTAGGCTGTGTAAAAGTTTACCCCATTAACATGCATGTTCCCTTTTTACCCTCAAAAAGTGTAATATTGATTTATCTTTTCTTAGAGTGTATATAAAGCCAGGGAATCTTAAAATCGAGAGACTTTTGATAGACAGACTTCTTGAACAGACCTCTTCCCGAGACTTCTCCTCGGACTCTTTTCTGCCGCTTTCCAAATATAAAATCGTTCTGATGATTCACTGTACCTAATGTATTTAGTGCCATAGTAATAAACGACGAATATAAATACACGCTCGACCTACTTCATTTCTTCTGTCGAATTTGTTTTGCATGCCGCATGATTGAGAGAGGTATTGGGCAAGAAATAAGAAGAGACAATAAGAGTTCGAGAACGAAGGCAGACTGGATTAAACAATAGCTTGTAATAAAATTTTGTTACACTGGTGGCAGTGGTGGGATTTTGGACTTCAACACGCTAATCGAGATGGCAAAGGAGGCGGAGAAAAACAGATTTAGAACAGGAGATCAGGGAGCTCGACTTCAACTTCAACACTCTAGCGGGACAGATGCACAACAATCGGAAGAGGAGGTTCAACTCCGGAGCCCCGCTCAATCAAGGGCTGCTATTCAGCTTCCTCATCAGGAACATTTTGATGGTACACGCCCATGGGAAAGCTTCATCTTTTCATTCCAGAACATTGCAGAAGCGTGTGGATGGAACAAAAACGAAAAACGATTTCAAATACTGGCTTGCTTGCGAGGTGATGCAGCAGACTTTGCCTTCCAACAACTCTCCTCTGAAGTCACAGGAGACTAAATGAGCGATTCGAAAATAAGAAAACACCGGCCTCATTTGTCTGACAGTTGGAGGCCAGGCGTCTTGGGCCGAAGGAGAATATTGCTGATTATGCCGCCGACGTAAGAAGATTGACAACTTGGGATATCCGAGTGCCGACGTCGACACAATAGAAACCATTAGCACAAGACATTTTCTACGAGGAATCAGAGACCAAAACATGACATTAACAGAGGGAATGCACAAACCTAAATCCCTGCAAGAGGCAGTATTTCAATCTGCGAGAGGAGAGTAGCCTGAATCGCTCACAAGCTTAGCTTCTAAAGGGGTCCTAAAACCATTCAGTTTATGATGTAATCAAGTTAGAATATGTTGATTGATGTACTTTTACCAGTGTCTTTTTTATGTAACAGATTATATCATGCTCTGTGTGGTTTTGAATAAAATTAGGGCCCCGTCATCCTCACAATCGTTTGGCGTTAACGAAGGGCGGCTTGCTGATTTTGAACGTCGAGTTATGTCTAAGTGTAGCAGTAGTGATGTCGATAAGGTCTTGGACGCCTTGGCAACCATGGAAAGGCGATTCTCCACCGAGGTTAGCTCGCTGAGGGAGGAGAAGTCACTCCAACATTCTGTGGAGCAGCTTTGCAACCAAACCGAACAGAACAGCAGCGAGGCCCGTATTTTTACGGAGCATGTTCAACTGGACATCGTGAAAGGAGTCAACCATTTATCGGGACTTATTCAAATAAGACAGGAGCGGATACACAAGGCATCGTTTATCTTGCAGGATTTCTTGTCAGCTCCTCTGGCCTCTTCAAGTAATTAGTCTCTAAACTGTGCCATTTACTCGGATATTACTCTTCCGGATTATTTTCATAAAAATGTTTCACTATCTGTCCTGTTTTTTCTTCTGTTATTTCGGTGGAGATTAATCATTCAACCTGTTAACCTGGGTATAAAGTGTTCAGCATGACATGGTCATTTATTTTGAAATTGGTGTGTTGAGCCAATTGAATAATGTGTATAACATTTACCTGCTCTTTGTTCACGAAAAAGGAAGCGTTTGTTATTCAGGATTTATCATATATACGAGGAAATATACTGCATTATTGTGTTAATTGCTATACACCAACGTCTCTGATCTTCAGTTTCAATGTTTGTGCGTCACAGTGCAAGTGTACCGACGTTCATCAGTTCATGAATCTCTTCCCTTGGAGTTGGAGTTGCCTGTGTTCTCCGAGATATTCAACAACGTTCATCACTCTAACCAGGAGGCATATGGCAATTGATCACACTTGCACTCCTCGAAAGCAGATGAGGCCTAGAATTAAGTTTGATGTAAACCCATTATTTGTGGACAAATTTTCAGCTCTAACTCTGTATCCGCTAATCTAAACCATACAAAACTATACATTTTAGAATAGGAATGATGAGCCATACACACTAATGACGTCAGATTTTTGGCGTTTCAGTGCGTAATGGGGCAGAGAAAAAAAATCATTTAAAAAAACATGATTTTCACAAAAAAATACTTGGAAAGCCTGACTAAAATCTGATTATTCTTTCGATTTTTTCTTTTGATCTTGAGGAAGGGTTTTCACAAATTTTTGAATTTTGCAACATTTTTCCAAATAATTCAGATTGGTTTTTCATCTATTTGAAAAAAAACTTAAATCATGTAAAACCAGTGTTTTTTGGGCCAACAAAAAAAAAGTTGTTCCCCTCCCCCCCCCCCAAAAAAAGATTTAGAAATCTTAATTTTTTTTTTTTTTTTGGGGGGGGGGGGGGGGCTACAATTTTTTGAAAATTGTGTTTAAATAATTATAGATTTTTGTGATATTTTAGATTTTTAAAAAAAGCCTGACCGACTGGCCCTGTCCACCTGTAATTTTTTTTTTTTTAAGTACTTTTGTTGCTTTATTGAATGAAATGTACTATATTTTCAGGTTATTTTGAATTTTAACAATATGGCCCTGTAAGGCTCTGTAAGGCTCAGTAAAACTGATCAATTAGAAGCTTTTTATTAATGCTGTCCCATTTAAATTGTGTATTCATAGAATGTTCTACTAATTGTTTCCAAAAAAATTTTGAATAAATAATGTTGTCACTGACATATATCAAATGAATATGATGAAAGAAAATTGAGAGAAATTGGAAAAACGTTCTTCTTGTTAAAAATGTTCAAATAGTTGTTTATAAAAAAATGTCACTGTTAAATGAATATGATGAACAAATGTTGAATTAAATTGGCAACAAGCTCTACATGTTACAGTGTAATCTTTGTGATTATTGCAGGAGTGGTTCCAGTAGGTCATTTCACAAATTGAAACAACCAGATAATTACCATCGAACAGTTCTGTTTAAAATTTAAGCAACTTCTTTTAAACAACCCAGTTGTGCGGTAATATTGAATAAACAACAGTTGCTTAGTAAGTTAAACATTATTGTTTAACATTTACATAACTTGCTTTAAACAACCGAGTTGTGCAATTTTATTACTAAATAACTGTTGTTTAAAAGTTTTTCTTATTTTTAAACAACTAGGTGTTCAAAACGTAAACAACCTTAAGTTGTTTAATTATTAAACAATAGTTGAGCGATTCACAGGTTAACTTGTGGTTGTTTGAAAATTTAAACAACTTGTTTAAATTTTTTCTAAAAGTGTAGTAGAACATTCCTTTCCAGAAGCTTTCCAAGGATAACCCAACTCCAAAAGTAACTGCTGACGCAAGGGGACTTATTCGCGCCATGTGTTCGCACTATTTCATGCTTTGTCTGATGGTTCTGGAAGAGGTACTTTGCCAGGTAGCCGCTTTCAGCAAATATCTTCAGCGATCAGACATGGATGTTGTCTTAGCGAGCCAAGGAGACCGCAGATTCAGTAGTTAAGACTTTGGGTACAGAACTGGACTTCAATCTGCTGTGGCAGAAGGCAGAAAAAAAGCTTCAAGACCTGAGAGATGCTGTGAAAGACACAAACTAAATAGTTGGCGACCCCGTACAACTAAGGTTGAAGAAACCAGTCGTTGAATAGATGGTGGAGCTGAACCAGCCAAGCACTGCTCTGCAGTTGAGTTCCTCAAGGTAGCGGTGTATTGTGCAGTCCTAGACAGCATTGTCGGTGAGATTGGTAGGACATTCCAGTTTAGACCAGCACATTTTTGTGCTGCCTTGCAAAGGCAGTTACACATCTACATGAAGAGGATGACCAGGCATTGAGAGTTGTGTGCTAGTTTTACGAGGTTGACATAGGGTTACTTAAAGCCGAAAGACGAATCCTCGCCACAGCTTCATCAAAAGAACTCCTAAAAGGAACCAGAGGGGGGTTTCGGAATGACCCATGCGGTGATCTGCACTTCTTCAGAGGGGCCAGGGCTGTAAGACTACAGCCTGTGGAAGTCGCAGAGGAGGGACCATTGCCCACAGACAGGGTGCAGGCCGAACAAGAAAAAGATCCTACTTTGACGGCGTTAGGTAAATGGCTAGAGGATCTGCAGGAACCCGATGAGGCCACCATAATGCTGTGGGGTCTGGAGGAGAAATTCCTCTGGATAAACAGGGCTCAGTTCATGCGGGTCGAAGGGGTCATTTGCAAAAGGGGAGAGGACCAGGGTTTATTGCTGCTAGTGCCTAGGTCATTGAGGGAGGAGGTCATGTATGTAAGTCATGATCTTCCGGTCGCGGTTAATCCCAGCAGGGATCGGACCAAGTCATATATTCGGGCCAAGTACCTTTGATACAAAATGGGCAAGGATGTGGAAGAGTATGTCTGAACTTGTCAGACCTGCAATCAGAACAAAAAGGCAAACAAGAGTCCTATGCGAAATTATCACGCGCGGGAACCAATGGAACGGGTTCACCTGGATTTCCTTAATAGGCCATTGCCTAAAGTCGTCCAGGGAAAACGAGCATCATGATGGTGGATCAGTTCACCAGGTGGGTAGAGTGTATCCCCTTACTGTCTCAGATCGTGATTTGTTGGGGGAATTCTTCTGCCGTTATGGCTATCCGTTTGCGATTCTTACAGATCAGGGGCAAAATTTTGAAAGCAAACTCTGTCAGGGAGTTTGCAAGGTTCTACTAATCCACAAGGCTAAGACGACGCCGTACCGACCTACGGGAAATGGCCAGGTAGAAAGGTATAACCCTACCTTGATGGATGCAGTCGGTGCCATGTTGGGTGGACCCAAAATAAATGGGACGAGTACCTGCCCCAGATCTCCGGGGCACTTCGGGCCACTGGTGAATCAGGTAGCTAGTTGCCTAGAAGAAGAACAACCATTAACAGACACTTTACGTGGTTTCCACAATCAGTTACATAGCAGTTTGCCTTTGTGTTCACAATATAAATGCATTATAATTTCTAACTCCTGTTCTCTGTAATACTGATTAAAATTCAAGTGTATTAAATCCTCGTGGCTTGCATTGAACCAAAGTCCGCACAGAAGGGAGACTAAAAACCCGACTATATCACGAGAGCGTAATTAGCAGAAAGTGACTTAATACTGAATCCTACTCATGTATTCATGTGCCTATTTCAAAGGATTATAGGGTTTAGATACTCACTAAAACATATAGAAATGCAGAAATGGGGTCTTGGGCTTTTGTTTTTTCATTATTTGCCTTTGTGGATGAACAAACTATGATTTATAAAAACAAATTATGCCAAATTCATTTCCCATTTGGTGTTGTTTAATTGATTCATGAGCTCAACTCTAAACTCACTAGACCAAGTACTTTTATAGTAGAAATTAGAATCTCAAATGATGATCATATTTGCGCGCCAGAAATAAGCGTGTTCGTGCGCGCTACAGTAGTGGGCGGTCTTCGTATCGCATAGTCTATATTACGAACGGTCTCATTGGTTGATTAAACTACACAACGTTAAATCGTTGAGCAGTAATCAATTGCAACACGACGTAATTATTTAGGTCGTGTGGTTAAATTCGAATTACGACACCACGTAATTATTTAGGTCGTGTAGTAATTTGAATTGCTACATGACCTTAATTATTTAATGTTGTGTAGTTAATTCATTTAACTACACAACGTTCAATCGTTCGGCAGTAATTCTGAATTACGTCGTGTAGCAATTCGAATTACGACACGACGTAATTATTTAGGTAGCGTGGCAATTGGAATTACGACACGACGTAATTATTTAGGTAGTGTGGCAATTTGAATTACGACACAACGTAATTATTTAGGTAGTGTGGCAATTCGAATTACGACACGACATAATTATTTAGGTAGTGTGGCAATTCGAATTACGACACGACATAATTATTTAGGTAGTGTGGCAATTTGAATTACGACACGATGTATATCTATGTTTTTGATGGTCTCCTGCTTCCATAGTGTGTGTGTTGCATGGTTGGGGTTAGTAGTGTGTTAGGATGGATATATGTTTTATGTTACAACTGATTTCATTTTTTTTCTCCATCAATCGTACAATTTATGTAATGAATATGTTTTGAACACATGTCAAAATGAAAAACAACTGCATTTTTATTTCTAAGACTGATTTGTATTGTTTGGAATCAATAAAACAAAAACTATTGAAGAAAAAAAAAGAGAAAAAAGAAGAAGAGGTTACTCAATCGACCTTTCATGAAAAGCTGTTGGCTTCAGAAATACGAAAGGTGGATGCTCTTAATGACATATCCGCTACTCTAAAACTAATCCTTGCAAAATGTCCTTCTGAATGAATATTTCTTTTAGATATAAGGGCATTACATTTCTAAACTCAACTACCATTTTGGCCTTGTTTATTATATAATCCCATATGCAATCACGTCCTTTCCATAACAGCTTGTCAGAATTGGTAACAAAGATGCAAGTGGACTTGTCTTCAGTAGTGGCTGAAGAGGAGCAGTCAGCAGAAGGAGCGTGCAACTCCAAAACAATGGGGATACCTCTCTCAAGTTCATCTCAATCACATGGCTCTTCAAGAATCAAGATGAGACAGTGGAGGTAGAGGAGTTTGTAACCCTCGTGACTGTGGACTACTTGCAATATACATGTACTAAATCAATGGAATGTAACACTACTGCACAAAACTCACAAACACTTGTTGAAGCATTGATTTATGTAACTGGTATATCAGCCTTAAGGGTAGGAATGTTTCCCTGTATTGTTGAATTGAGGTTTGAATGGAGTGGATGTTGAATAATGTGAAGTTTAGTGATGTGAAGTTTGATGATTGTATTCATTGTCTTTGTAAAAGTAAGGTATGTGTTTTTAAAGGTTTAAAGCAAATAACAAATTATTGTTATTTGTATGTCTTATATTGTAAAGGGCTGGTGTAGAGTCAGAATAATTTTCATCTTGTTTCATTTACGAAACTAACAGGTAAAGATGTTTCTCATTGAATATAGTATCTAATATGAAATAAGATTAATTTAGATCTTGTTAATTGGAATCAATACCCCGGAGCATTCTGTTTCAGAGAAGTCAAAGACAAAACAGAGCAAGAGGTCAGCTGCAAGTGTGCCAAGACAGTCCGTGAGGGAAGCCATGTTTTCATCGCCAGAAAGTAAGTGTGAGGTTTCAGAAGTGGCTTTTGATTTAAACGGTAAGAATAACAAAACATTTCTCGGGTCTATTTTTTTAGTTTATACAATATTTTGAATACATTTATTATTTTTTCAGCTAAGTAACCGATTTATGCAAAATAGAGGGACAGCCTGCAAGACGAGGATGTCTGCTGGATGACACAGGCTCTCTTCACCACCACCACTGCAGACCAGAGGGGGGACCGGGCCCACATGATAATGGAGAGGGTGAACAAGATGTGGTGGTACCCTCCAGAGCCGCCATTCTTGGTGAGCAGCCGCCCCTCTGTCGACCAGTACTTTGGCCATCGCCTCTTTATATGGATGCCCCATAAGCTGTGGCATGTACGATTGACCTGTCCCCATGATGGCTGTCAGGACCAGACCCTCGCACTAGCAGGCGTGTACAACAAGCTCCGCAGCGTTGTATACGTTAGCAGCACTTACTTGCTCACCACAGAATATATGTCCTGCCCAAGATGCAAGCGGAAAGTGATCTCTTGGAGTTGGAACATCATCCAGCAGCTGGACATCGCCAAGCAGAGAGCTTTCCTTTGCATCTTGACAGCAAAGAAAGCCTGTGACCTTAAGGTGGTCAAGCTCCTTCGCGAGAGGGGTCTTGGAAACAGCTGCAAGTCCAGACCATCCTCACAGAGCAGCACAGTGAGGAGTGGCTGTCCAAGACCATCTCGTACATGACCAACTGCCAGTCCCTCAAGAAGGCTTCAACAGCTGGTCTGATATGTCCCATCGTGTTTGAGGAGCCACCCAGGATGCTGCCAGTTCCACAATTCCGGTGGCTGATGCAGGTCTACCTCCAGGAGGTCCTGATGAGGCTGCCGGATGTGATGGCGGAAATCACATCGACCTTTGGCCGCATCCTAAAGATGGACTCAACCAAGAAGATCGTGAACAAGTTGGCGGGGCCTATCCGAGGCACAGCCATGTGGGCGACAAATGTAGGCAACAAAGTTGGGCAGGTGCTCATATCTGTACTCACCTCTGGGAAGGCCATGCTCTTGCTTCCCATGTGAATTTACAATACAGCCCCACATATACGGATCTGTGCTGTGCAAATGAACATTGAGCAGTGCTACTTAGTAATAACTGTACAGGATCTACTATTCAAATATTTTCACTTTCATAATCGACATTATGGGGAGAAAGGGGAGATCATCCTTGCCAGGAAAATTCCTGCCTAACACCACTGCCAGTCAAGGTCAAGTCAAACCGACACAAAAACATCCATTCACACCACATAAGGGTGTAGACAATGCAGTTAGAGTTGCTTGCGGTATGACAGATGAAATGCCCAGCAAAATATATGTGGATATGGAGGGTCTCCAGGGAGATCTAAGTGCTCTGATTACTAGTGAAAAGGGTGGGAATATCGCCCAAATTGTTACTGCTGCTGATCAGGAGGCACTCAAGGCAGCGATTCCTGCAATAGTACAAGGTAAAAGATGCCTGTGTGCAGGCAGTAAAGGATAAAGTAAAGGATAAAGTGTTCAGCACACAATTCAAGTTAGATGAAATGGACCAGAGGCTGCGAATGGACAACCTGTGAGTAAGTGGTCTCCAAGAACCAACAGGTGAAGAGGAGGAGTCGAGTGAGGTAGTCGCCATCAAAGTATGCAAGGTGGCAGAGGCAGTGGGAGTCTGCATGAGCCCCGATGACATTCCATCTTGCCATCGTTTTGTAAAACGGCCAGCACCAGGAGGCAAAGCTTGACAGGTGTTTATTAAGTAAGGAATACTTCTAAAGAACTATTCTGTTTCTTTGTTTACTTACCGTATATGGTTTATGTTACATGTATAAAATGTAGTATAGTAAAAAAAAAAAAAAAAAA
>BEXV01004315.1:0-16684 GCA_003118195.1 Hemicentrotus pulcherrimus | reverse complement strand
AAAGACAGGGAACCAGACTGGACTAGCACTTGTGCTAACTTATGGTACCCCTTAATAACAAAAGTGTACACATTATATTTTATTCCATTTGTGACTAGCACTTGTGCTAACTTATGGTACCCCTTAACAACAAAAGTGTACACATTATATTTTATTCCATTTGTATACGACATACTTTATAAAACAATATTTATATTATTCATGTATAATGTTATCGATCTTGTGTTATATTGTTATATTTTGTGTAATCATGCTTAATACATTTATGTTTTACTTGTTATTATTTTTGTTGTTAATAAACTCAAACTCAACTCAAACTCAAACTCAAACTCAAATTAGACTGACTTTTAAGTAAATCAATGATAAAACTTGGGGCTCTTTCATGTAGACCTTTAAAAAATGATCATAAAAATCTCCTATAAGAGAGGATCAATCATTGAGTATTTAGAAAACAAATTAAACCTGCACATTTTTTTTCATTTTTCCTATTTGTAAAGGTATCAGTGAGAAAGCTATTCCGTCATTGGCAGGATGTCCCCATTCAGCTGGACATTTGGCACTACATGAGGAGGTTTTCAGGGGGTTGCACATCTGAGGGGCACCCCCTGTACAGCACCTTCATGAATCAGCTGAGTCGCTGCCTCTTCATGTGGGATGCCGATGACCTCGAGGCCTTGAAGGAGTCCAAGTTCCTGGAGCTGCAGACGAAGGGTGTCAGGAAAGGAGATGTCATGCGACATATCACCAAGCATGAGCTGGCCCTGTCCTGCAGGAGAGGCACCCGGGGAACAGAGGAGACGGTTGCCCTCATCCAGAAGCTCCTAGAGTGTTTCAAGGATGCGAGGGATACATTGGGAGTTCCACTGCTGAAGGCAGATGCCATTGCGACAATATGGCAACAGCAGGAGCGCCATGTGTCCTGCATCCAAGACCCTCCAGGAGTGCAGCTGTACCTCAGGACCGGCTCCATCATGAAAGGCAACAAGATTCTACCCACCTACAGGTGAGCCAGAGGATCCACCTCCCTGGAGAGTTTTCACCTTCACCTTAACAGGTTTATTCCAGGTACTTTGTCTCACTTTATAGAGCCTATTTAACGTTGTTTGATGTTATTTAATTTGTAGTTTTTATGTAATGCAATAATCTATAATTTGTATGTAATAATGTAGGCCTTATATGTAATTTGTATTTGATAATGTAAATTGTATGAATGTAATAATATAAAGCACATAGAGGACTATCTTCAATGATAATCATGTGGACATCATTTGCCTGTGGGGTGCTCTGTTCTGTGAACGACAAGCGCCGGACCAACTTCCAGGAGCGCCACAATCCTGGGGGTTATCATAAGCTCCGAGCCTCAAAGACTGCCAAACAATGACAGACACAATGTCCCTGACTTGCCAACCACCAAGCCTCCAGTTAATAGGCAAAGACAAGCAACCCCACGTAGTAGAAATACTGCTAACACAGTAATTAGTGAGGGAGAAGATGAAGACAACGATGGGGACATCTTCATCATACCAAATGAGTCTGTCCCTATTGAACATACTCCAGACCCTAACCCCCAACTTGACGAGAATGACATTGACCTACCAGACCGAAGGACCGATTTGGCTAATGACATAAATCACTATGACGATAACCATGACAACAGGCATGAAGATGTGAATGATATCACTCAAAATAATAATTTTGATAATCTTGATAATGCTGTCGAAGAGGATAATAATAAGACGGTTGCGCAAAGCGACGCAGTTGATAATGGAGTGAATGTTGATGTTGAGGCGGATGAGCGTGATTCTAGTGATGGTGATCGTGCGGATGCCGGAGTCGATGAAAATGTGAAAGTAAGAAAGTCTACCAGGAATACTAAAGGTGTAGGACCTACATGTAGTAGGCTTACGTATAATCAACCTGGTAAACAATGCGATGTAGATTTTAAGTTGGCTCAACAAATTCAAGCATTTTTGACTGATTTGTAGTAAACTAATATTTGTTCATGCTAATATAGGATAGTACAATAGATACTATTTATAATTTAGAGAATAATAGTAAAGGTAAGTATTATTCAATCATGCTCTTTTGTCTCCAACCTCCATTGAGACAACATCATATTAATTGTCGCTGACAATATTCAATATTTCTTGTGTTAAGGAGACAACGTCGTTACAAGCACCTCAGCACCGGCCACTTGCGAACCCTCACTTGTGCTCTTTTGTCTCCAACCTTCATTGAGACAACATCATATTAATTGTCGCTGACAATATTCAATATTTCTTGTGTTTAGGAGATGTTGTTACTTCAATTGCAATGAAGACGGTCGCCTCAGCACCAACCACTCAATGAACCCTCATGTCCAAATATTATAATTTAGGATTTAATTGTAGAATTGATAAGTTATGACCTTGTAGAATTAGTCCAGGTAGTTTTTATAGTTCAGTTAAATGTTATTGTTTTGTTAAACTTCTATGATTTTCTAGAAGTGCATGTAAATGTTTAAAATAATAAAGGATAAAGACATAAATGAGTAACAATTTAGATTTTCAGACTCTTGTGTGTAATGATAGCTTTGATTGTGTACCGTAACTGTATGTTCTGTGATATGTTCTCGGTGTTTGTGGTATCATTGTTTGTTTATGTGATGTACTTGGTGTGCGTAATGTTTGTGTGAATCCTGTGGTAACCGGCAGAAAAAGGGTGGATTATTTGCATTGGTGCTAATTAAAGAAAAGTTCCCCTGATATGCAATTTTGTATTAGACTTCCGCTGCTATGAATAACTGTGTGAATATATTACATGATCCTCACCCCACCCCACACATCTCCTATATCTTCATGTTTCTTTTGATGTGTTTTACAGTAGTAACAGAGCACCCGACTCGATAACTGCTGCTAAACCAGACTGCAACAGGTATGTTGAGGCACTGGTTCAACCGCTGTGCGACAGGTTCAGGACCTCCACAAAGCAGGATGACAAGAACAAGACCAGGTAGAGTTTTACAGTAGTAACAGAGCATCCGACTTGATAACTGCTGCCAAACCAGACTGCAACAGGTATGTTGAGGCACTGGTTCAACGGCTGTGCGACAGGTTCAGGACCTCCACAAAGCAGGATGGCAACAACAAGACCCGGTGGAGTAGAATCGTAGAGGCATATACGAAGGTCCAAACGACAATAATGAAAAATGACATTGTAATGGACAAAACAGATATCATGCTGCCATTGCAGGCATGGTAAGTCCGAGGGATGATTCATATTGTGGTTGTGGAGAGTGTTTCTGTCATCTTGTAAATTATCACATTAAAGAGATAGTTGAGTATTGGTCAACTTAAAAATAACGCTAGTAACCAAAATCTGCACCATTACGGTATATAGTAATAGTTCTAACTTCACCATGCTTGAAAAGTATACACAATTACAAACGACTACCGGTAAGTAAAACCCCTGTTATTATTAAAAGAGCTTTCACCTTTCCGCTTCTTCCACCAGCAAATCTAACCTCCCCTACATGCTCACCAAAGACACAAAAGAAGAGGAACGATACAACAGCCCATTGCCCCTGCCCCTGCCCCTGCACAACAGTTCCTTCCATCCTCCACCCATCCAATACGATATTTCCCGGTAGATACCTCTTCCCCTCTGCTCTTATACAGTCTATTGGGGTTTCCCTTTTTTTTGGCATGGTCCTTCCTAAGCGGCTACTAGAGGGTTCTACTGGTGCTGAGGTAGCCAGACCGGACGGCGGCTCCAGCTCCAGCGTCAGATCAGGTAACCCCCCCCCCNCCCCCCCCCCCCCAAGGAAAAAACGATATCATCATGAGCAGACCTGCCCCTATCCAGCATCTGCCTAATGTAGCCTTCATCCCTACTGCTGACCCCCCTTCTGCCAAATTGTTTCGGCTGCGAGGGAAGTTCTTGCGGTGGGTGGCTTCTAAGTTTGTAGGGGATGGGAGGAACCGGGTAGAGAATTTGGTGGCTCTCATTAATCAGGATTTTCATCCTAGCCGCCCTTCTATTCTGCCAGAGGTGTAGAGAGCTATTAGAGCTCAAATAAGGTTTGAGGGATGGTGGATGCCGTCTTCCCTTTCTCTTTGTCCTATCAACTCCCCTGCGTGTAATTGCACTGGAGGGTATTAGTGCATTTGCACCTTAAGCTCTCTACCTCTTTGCGGGCAGCCTTTTTCTCCTGGGGTTCCCCGCCTTCTCTCCCCGTTTCTTCTACTTCTGTTATGATTCCTCCTCTCATCTCATCAACGATACAACAGCCCATTGCCCCTGCCCCTGCACTACAGGTCCTTCCAGCCTCCACCCATCCAATACGATATTTCCCGGTAGGTACCTCTTCCCCTTCCTGCTCTTATACAGTCCCAAAGAATGCAGTACCAGCCTCCTGCCAGCATCCCATGCACTACCAAACGGCTCGGTACAGTCGCATCAAGGCAGAGGAGGAAGCCGAAGGGAAAACATGACGCAAGTACACCAAAACCAAACATGACGGGCAGTGTACATGTAATGTGGAGATGTGATAGTAAAGGAAACACACAAGAACTTGTGGGGGGCTATATATTGTCCAACAACTTCAAACGAAACATTTGAAGAGTTCAGGCAAGGACGGTATGCTGAAGTACGAAGGGAAAACAAGAGGCACATACACCAAAACCGAACATGACAGGAAGTGTAAAAAATGTGGAGAGGTGAAATAGTGAAAGAAATGCACAAGAACTTGTGGGGGGCTATATATTGTCCAACAACTTCAAACGAAACATTTGAAGAGTTCAGGCAACGGCTGTACGCACATGTCAAGAAAGATGGCACCCTGCTGACCCATGAGGGACAGTCAGTTCTTGTGATTTGTCTTATTACTATGTCTGCACAAGCTAGTCCCTCGGATAGGACGATAAATGCTGGTCCAAACTATGAGACAGCCACACCTCATGCACGGGTGTAAACCCGGTTGACTAGTACATCCTGCGCATCACAACAAAATAAAGTGACAAATCTCTGGGACAGTAATAAATAGCAAGTACTTCCCTCCAGTGTGTAAGGCCAGCTAGTTCTCTACAGGCCGTTAACTAGCATCGTACAACAAGCATCGTTTATGTTTTCTTATTCTCAACATTCACCCTGGTTCTTGAAAAAGTTAAAATGATAAAAAGGTACATACATTTTACTGTAATTTCTATAATAGCAACATCAAAAAGTATAAAACAATAAATTCCAATAAAATGTATGTACCTTTTTATCATTTTAACTTTTCCAAGAACCACGGTAAACTTTTAAGGCCCACAAATATTGAATGGCTTGCCAGATGTACTAAAAGAAATATAAACTGTTCTCGCATTCAGGAAAAAATTTAAATATTATTATGGTGACTAGTTGTGATTTATGTTAATAGTTAAATTGTGTTTTGTGTGATTATGCTATGTTATATTATCTGTTTGTTTGATTGTGGTTGTTGTCTGTTTTAATGTATTTCTCTTGAAGGGTGGTAATATAGGGGATCAGCCTTGACAGGCCAATGACCTTTGTTGATCCCCTGCATCCACTACCCTTTTTTATATTTATATTGTTTAATTTATACTGATTTGTTTGAATATCTTCTGATGTGTTTTTAAAAGAGATGTGAAATAAAATTGAATTCAATTGAATTGAAGTTGGACATGGTGCTAGTTCTTCGCTCTTTGGTCCTTGTGAAGGGTTTTGATAGTCATTTTCACTTGGACCGAATGATTGACAACATCGCGAGGAAAGGGGAGCAAGATTCCTATTCTCGGTCCGGTATGAAGCTCGTGGTTGGGGTTGTGAATTTCTGCAACCCGCAACATTTCGACAGGGCACTCCGACTTCTCCCACTTCTCTCACATTTTCACATAGCCGTCGGGGTTCATTCCAAGTGTGTTTCCACGTTGAACGGCTGGGATAAGTTGGAGTGCCATTTTGCATGTCCCTGAGCTACTGCTGTTAGTGAGCTGGGGATAGATTACTATCGTGTCCCCCATGCCAAGTGGCCTGGGCAGTGGGATTGAGTACAAAGGATTCTGGGGTTGGGTGTCCGCAATATGGTATTGGTTCTACACCTGCGACCAGCCCTGGTCGATCCGTGTGGCCATCACCTGCACGGGGAGTTCAGGGACCTTTTGAAGCAGTTTTGTGGGCGTCACCAGCACATCCACATCCACAATTTCACCGGTGATGCCCAAGAATTGGATGCATGGGTGGCTGCCTTTCAGAATGTGTATGTCGGGGTGTCGGGCCTAGGGTCAGAAGTATTCCCTCCCCTCGGTTCCTCTTGGAGACGGATTCCTCGTACCTGCCTGTGTTCCCGGGTGCGTCGGTCAACACCCCTTACTTGTTGGAGGATGTTGGCCGACTGGTATCCCGTATTCGGGGGCAGTCTTTCAGGGCGGTGATGAAGTATTCCACAGAGAATGCCGGAAGGCTATACTCTGGGTTTGCGTGCCTAGTTATGCCTTGATGTCCCAATTGCCTTTAATGCCCGGTTAATCCCTTATGCCCGTGTGTTAAGCTGCTATAGTGAAAACTCCTCTAAAGTGTAACCTGCCGCCTAAGCTTTTGAAAAAGAAGTTCACTTCAGCGGACGGGCTCGCGGCCGTAGCGGTCGTGATGCCGGCGCGCGTTCGTTGTTCGTGTACGACTAGAGCTAGCTAGCTGAACTGAGGCCAACCTCAGTTTACATGAAGTTTTCACGCACGTGTGATGAGATCTAGAGACTGACCGTCATGCGTTACCACACTAGACCTATGTCCAGCATTTACATTACAGTTACTCATCTGCTCATCCAGTTATAAATAGTCTTTCTACATTTCATGGAAATAATATTGATACCGTTGTCAATATGAAATCTAACATATTGCTATTTTGGTGCCTGCTCCTTATCTTTGTAAGTATTAGGGTCATCGGCTTCCAGTGGGAGATGATGATAATGAAAGCTGTGATCATGGTGATACCAACCTCAATCCTCAATTCTCAGTTGGAGAAGGAGTCAGTGGCGGTGAGTTAAATTAAATCAAAGTCTTTCTGTTGAAAAGTTCATACTGTCTTTCATTTGAAACGANGCCTATATTCCCGTCCACTTAAAGAAAACCTCCCGAATTTCAGGTTGAAATACTGGTCAGATTTAGGGGCCTAGATCTAGGTCTAGACTAGTCTATGACAGAATATAAAAAGGAGCTTTCACTGGTCTCAGATAATTTTATTGATTTCCTAAATAGAAATGTGAAAAATGATCACCATGACATCGGATAGGATTCATGTCTCATACGCAATTTATGAATTGCTGGAAGTAGGTGGGCGGGCGGCATACTTACTTTACTGTTGTACCCCTACTGTTATACCATATCAAGAAATAATTTTTAACACAAAATACCTGCTTTAGATTAGAGCATATAAGAATTATTATAAACAAAAATGGAGGGTATGTAAGAAGAAAGAGAGAAGAAAAACAAGAACGAGAAGAAGAAGAAGAAGATGAAGAGTATTTAAATGTATATTCATCATGATCATGTATATTATATCAAGTGTATACTAAAACAGGGCCCTATGAATGTCAATTACACGTTGTTCCTATGTTCATATGTTGAAGCAAGATTGTTCATGTGCATATAAACAATTATGCTATGTGGACACAATAAAGAAAAGAAAAGAAAATAAAATGAAATTCTTAGATGTTTTCATCAATTTTTTCATCAATGTGTTTACCCAATTGCAATATTTCACTCTGTGATTGAGAGAATTATTTACAGATAAGATCAGGGAGAAATCCTGTGCAAAACACCTAATCTCTCTACATATAGTTCCAAATAAGTTCAATGTCACATATGGCACCCCTGTGGAACATTGTGTAATTATACACAGCTAAGCGTAACGGTTCTCATTTTTGGTCACTAACACGTGACATCGGCACGGTAAGGGTGGACAGGTATATTTCGATTTTCTTTATGTTCTCGATCCCTGGGACCTTTTCGAGACTTGAATCCTATGTTAGCCTAAGCTAGATACATGTATACATTCCTGGGGCATGAAATTCAGCACTATTCACTAGCTGAAAATTCCATTCATGTTGCTGGTGTTTTTGTAGCTTCCTTATAGCTATGGGATTGACTAGTTATATTATGTAGTTGTACATTTCATGCACCGTCTTGCCTGTCTTTATATAGCCGTTTGGCTCTTCCCCTTTCCTGCACGCTGGTAACCATTCTTTATTTTTACCTATAAGATTGCTCAGTTTCTATATACATGTACTTTACATAATGTTCCCCATACCAAATTTTGGAATACAGTGGATTTTACTGTGCTCTATCTTTACCTATGAGATTGTTTGGTCTCTGTTTACATGAATTCTACATAATGTTTCCCATACCAAATTACTAAGGTATGATAAAGGTGCCCGCCCCCTGGAAAGGCCAAAACTTCACTGGTGCTGGCAAGGAGGGTCCTCGACCCATCCGCTAGCGGGAACGGTGTGACCCCGCACTGCGGTACAGGAGTAGTGTAAAGTTAGTTTTAGTTTAGTTTAAGTTGGGAGTGGGCCTCCAACTCATATTATAGGGAATAATGTAGTGATTCAGCCCGAGCTGGTATGGCTCAGGCGCACATGAAGGTATATACGCGCGAGTGCTGCATCCAGCGGACTCGCGGAAAGGTTCGGTGGCCAGATACAAAACTGGATCTGGATTTGAGCTGAGACTAGCAAGCGAGCCACACGCCGTATGCCGGTCTCCTTAAATCCTGAATCTATGCTGCAATTGGAGCTCCACATCGAGTCTTCGACGTACAGTTCTGCAAGCTTATGGTAGGATTGTACCTTTTAAGAGTAACGTTTACATTATCAGTAATTAGTGTTTAAGTAGTCCAGTAATATTAATCCCCGCCCGGCCAAAACACTACAATAGTTATATAGTGTTTTGTGTGATTATGCTATGTTATATTTTCTGTTTGTTTGATTGTTTTTGTTTTCTGTTTTAATGTATTTCTCTTGAAGGGTGGTAATATAGGGGATCAGCCTTGACAGGCCAATGGCCTTTGTTGATCCCCTGCATCCACTACCCGTTTTTATATTTATATTGTTTAATTTATACTGATTTGTTTGAATATCTTCTGATGTGTTTTTAAAGAGATGTGAAATAAAATTGAATTAAATTGAATTGAAGTTGGGGACGTATCATATCAGCAAATATCTCATACAAACGAATGAGAACAAAAATCTTTTAAGGCTACCATTTTTTGATAATAATTCATCAAAGCATGAAGGTCCAAAGTCCTTGTAAAAGTTGATGGGTAGATTTAAAAAAAAATATATGTTCTTTTATTCTAAGTCTTAACCAATATCTCCATTATGTCGATTTTTCATTTAACAATCTTGCTCAAAACCACACAATCAATTGGAGTTAGTGTAGTTTAAACAGTTCTTAATCTAAGAAAAATCTGGGTTCACAAGTCCCAGCGGTAGCAAATATGTGCATGTTTTTAGCTGAATTGTTATAGTATTCAAGTATTCACCTACAATGACACACTTACTTAAGTCACTTTATATCAACCAGACAGATTAAGATACCAGTACAGTGGAACCTCATATAATGAGATTGGATACAATCAGGGCTTGTTCAGTGTATAATAGTTTATGTTGCTCGTTGCTAGGTCGAACAAACCTTGAGCTTGTTTGCCCTGGCATCGGCAGGCCGATGTACGCGGAGTTCGCGCCTCTGTAGTCTCTCTGGGAGCAGACATGTGCAGGATTTGATGCACGCTGATGATAATACTTATTTTATACTGGGAATCTCACTCAACAAGCCTAGCATTTCTGAGATTCCTTTTTTTCCTATCTCAGTTAAATCAAGTAATATAAAATATTTTGTCTTATTCTCAAACTTAAATGTACTCTGTAAACTTATTTTATTACGTACATACTTATTAGTATTTTTTTACTTGTATAATTCATTTGTTCCATTATATATTGTTATATTGTATGGTTCATACATGTATGTGTCATTTTAATTTATGAATATTTGAGTGGAAAAATAAATGAAATAAAATAAAATAAAATAAACAAAATTCTCTTATAACGAGGTAATTTTTCTGATCCCAGCTCTTTATATTTCTTTGATTTCATGGTCCCAAGGACCTTGTTTTAAAGAAGTTTCAATGTACATGTATAATCTTTAGTGATGGTTAGTATATTGAGTGAGTTCAAAATCGGTGTTCGGTGTTGGTGTTGGTGTTGAGAGCGTGAAAAGGCTGCTAAACCGAGCTCCAACGCCGACGGTCAGTTTAGAAGGACGATACCGATCATGCGTGCGCGTTATCGATAGCTCAGCACTAGCCTCAACACTGAGTGACGTCTACTCTTGTGATAAAAGCATAATCTATTCAGAAAATCTAATAAAATACAATAAAATCATATCGAAATTTCAAATGTAAAGTCATATTAAAAAATCATTAGATAAAATATAATTTCTCTTGAAAAACATATATAGCTCCCATGAATTACAGCTGTTTTGACTGTACGATGGATTTTTACAATGGATTTTTACCTTGGCATGATCGTGAGATTCGTGCCAGATACCTGCGTATATCTGCAACACCAACACCAAACTTGAAATCATGAACTTCGCAATCCCTAGGGGCTGGTGTTGGTGAACTGGAAAATTACATGTAAATCGTCAACACCAACTGCTATACTCAGACTAGACGACGTTCAACACCAGCCCTCAACACAGACTATCGGAAATATGTCATATTTCTCGAGGTCAATCCCAACACCAGCCTGATTTCAAGTTCTGTGTTGTGGCTGGTATTGGTGTTCTCATAACACCATTACCAGCTTTCTACACCGAACTTGAAATCACTCATTGTTTTTTACATTGATAACTAGATGGATATCGACCGCTAGGAGTCTAAATGAACATGTATATGCCTCGGCATCCCTATAATTACAGAGTAAGAGCCTTTCCCCCTATCATGATATCACAAATTAGCAATTTTCATGCATATATTGGCTCCTGTGACCTTTGAACTAATGAACCCAAAATCTTATCAGTTCACAGAAACCTTCTTAATAGTGCACAAGAACATATAGTTCTTGAATTCTATCGACAACAATCTATTTTCATGCATACGATAATACCTGTGATCTTTAATATTGACCTTGTGACCCCCAAATCTAATCGGATCACTGTCACTCCGTACGTAATTCCGTGAAGATTTGAAGAATGGCAGGATGTTCTTGCCAAAGATAGCCTCACTGAGCTTGTTTGGTGGCTTCCCCGGCGCAGTGATTGGCTGTAACTGAGGTTCTGGTTCCACCCGGTTCTGGTTCCACCCGGTTCTGGTTCCACCCGGTTCTGGTTCCACCCGGTTCTGGTTCCAACCGGTTCTGGTTCCACCCAGTTCTGTTTTGTATGAAAAAGGATGCAACACATGAAAAAATTATTTTCAAAAGTTGCAAAACCATGAAGATATTTATGAAAATATGTCTACACTCAAGAGCACGACCACCATGCTCACAGTTTTAAAAAATTTCTTTCATTTTATTTTTTGCTCATATCTGTCAAAATTAATCTGTTTGACTTTAAATTTTCACAGGGTATGGTGTATGCCAGTAAAGAAAAGAATTTCATTCAATATTTTTATGATTGTTTTTAAAGGCCAACATGGAAGAGCCCCAGATTACATCATTGATTTACTCAAGAGTCCGTCTATTTCTCATTATCTTAATTCACACAGTAGTTAAAATACATTACTTTTACAAGTTCCTCCCAATAAAAACAAAAGTATACTTGGAGAGTGCTTGTTTGTATGTGCAGCTCCAAAACTATGAAATGGTTTGCCCCTTTCTACCAACGAGGCTCCATCCTTTTACATTTTAAAATTTGATTGAAGACATGCACGTTTGCCATTGACTCTCTTCGATAGTTAAGGCCACCAGATGGAAGTTCCTGAGCTTCACTTGGGCAGCCACTAGGGATAATTGGGCATTTGCAATTGTAATGTATTTTTTATAAGGTTATCTTACATTATTAAAGAGTTGTAAAATGACTTTAAAAATGTAAATAAAATTGTACTTGAATAGATTAATTTGTATATGATAAATTGGCATGTATGGTAGTGGTGACTGCTGTAATAATCTGAATTATCATACCTTCTGTCATGGAAGCAAGAGCATGGACTTCCTCAGAGGTGATCACAGATATCAGCACCTGCCAAACTTTGTTCCCAAAATTGGTTGCCTAAAAGGCTGTGCCTTGGACAGGCCCCGCCAACTTGCTGATGATCTTTTTGGTCGAGTCCATCTTCAGGATGCGGCCACTGAAAGGTCGATGTGATCTCTGCCTTCACGTCAGGCAGCCTCATCAGGACGTCCTGAAGGTAAACCTGCATCAGCCACCAGAATTGTGGAACTGGCAGCATCTTGGGTGGCTCCTCAAACAAGACGGGACGTATCAGGCCAGTTGATGATGTCTCCTTGAGGTACTGGCAGTTGGTCAGGTAGAAGATGGTCTTAGACGGCCACTCCTCACTGTGCTGCTCTGTGAGGATGGTCTGGACTTGGGAGCAGCTGTTTCCAAGACCTCCCTCGTGCAGGAGCTTGACCACCTTAAGGTTGCAGGCTTTCTTTGCTGTCAAGATACAGGGTAAAGCCCTCTGCTTGGCAATGTCCAGCTGCTGGATGATGTTCCAACTCCAAGAGATCACTTTCCGTTTGCATCTTGGGCAAGACATATATTCTGTGGCGAGCATGTACATGTAGGTGCTGCTAACATCTACAATGCTACGAAGCTTGTTGTAAACGCCTGCTGGTGCGAGGGTCTGGTCCTGACAGCCATCATGGGGACAGGTCAATCGCACATGCCACAGCTTATGGGGCATCCATATGAAGAGGCGATGGCCAAAGTACTGGTCGACAGAGGGCGGCTGCTCACCAAGAATGGCGGCTCTGGAGGGTACCACCACATCTTGTTTACCCTCTCCATCATCATGTGGGCCCGGTTCTCCCTCTGGTCTGCGGTGGTGAAGTGAGCCTGTGTCATCCAGCAGACATCCTCGTCTTGCAGGCTGTCCCATCATTCAGCATTGATTGGATACTTAGCTGAAAATAAAATAAATGTATTCAAAATACATGAACGAAGTTCCTGGATGATTGAGCAATACAAAAGCAATAATGGTCGGTCATCAAGGTACTGCGCTGAAGATATTGAATACCGTATTTGCCGGTGATAACGCCGCACCTTTGTATAGGCCGCACCCCCGATTTTGACCTTTAAAAAAAAAAAAGAACAAAAAAAAAAAAAAAAACCCGGATCCAATAGGCAGATTGGGGATTGAAGCCGGCGCCTTAGACCGCGCGACTATCCTGCACCGATGCCTAGGCTTGCAGTTCTTTAGTGATGTATACATTTAAATGGATTGAAAACGGCGACTTCGCGTGCTGGATGCGTTAAACGGCCCCTTATTTTACTTTTGCAATGCATTGGCACAAATTTTGATCAAGATCTATCTTCATGTCAACAATGCAAGGTAAAATTGTCGGTAAGATGTGTGGAAATGTCCTGTTCCATAGTGGTATAGTTATTGTTCCATTCGTAGTCCCATATGTGCAAATTTGTGCTGGTTTTGGCTTGATTTTACGGTACACTAATTTTATTCTACCACTTTAAAGACAGTCAAAGCTAAAATTGATATTGAACGTACTCTGCCTAAATTATTTTTGGAATAAATTTGCATAAATTACCATAATTAATCAATGGAGCAAAATCTCAAAATTCTGAGTAGAAGTTTAGTGTTCCAAATTTAGCTCTACCAGATAAGGCAAACTAAATTAAAATCTGTCAAGAAATGAGGGAGAAGAAGCAATTTTGGAATAAATTTGCATAAATTACCATTATTCAATAATGGAGAACAATTTCAAAATTCTGTGTAGAAGTTTAGTACCGGTATACCAAAGTTAGCTCTACCAGATAAAGCAAACCAAATCAAAATCGGTCGAGAAATGAAGGAAAAGAACCTTTTATTTTTTTGTGATTTCGAATAAATTTGCATAAATTAGCATAGATAATGAATTTCATGATTCTGTGTAGAAGTTTTAATTCCCCCTCCTAGCCCTATCATATGAAAAAATAATGAAGAAGAAGCATTTTGAAAACTGTGGACGGACGCGGACGAAAGGACGGACAACGGACGCCAAGCCATGTCATAAGGCCTCTATAACTTGACTGCGAGTTTCCCTTCACATTTTTTTCAGCTCACAGTGAGGCAACTTTTCATTATTCATTATTCATTATTTGCAATATTCCATTATGTTAACCTATTAACGAACCCTTAATTCACTTTTGTTGGTTCAACTTGTGTATTTCCTGTTTGTTTACTAACTTCATGCATGTATTAACATCTTATTAACACACATTGTCAGTACATGTATCTGGGTAATTTGTATTAATATTAATACAAATATCAAATATTGTATATATAAAAAAATTAACCACACAATGAGAATCTAGACAATACGAGCTTTAAATAACTTGAACAGTACTTTAACAGTAACATTTGTGACAAACTTTTCTTCACTGTTAAACATATTATTCCAAGATAATTAGACATGATATTAAACAGCCAGGAGCAAGGGGCAATTTATTTTTAAAAGTTGCCTCTTGCCCACAGGGATTTACCAGAGCAAAGGGGAATTTCTTAAGAATCAGGGGCAATTTTCCAAAAACAGACAATTAGCCACTAATTAATTAGGCCTAGATCTAGGCCTACACAAGTTAAATAAGTTCAAAGAATGTTAATTTCATGATGAATACGATCAATTCAATAACTTTTAAATCTTAACAAGATCAACAGGAAAGATTGACTAAGAACATCAATTTGCACATTAAACATTATTTTAAAGTAACTAAAAATATTGATGAGCAAATGAATAAATTGTCAATTTCACAATTAACATCGTACGGTTTATCCTATCCCAAATCTTCCGCCACACTCTCGGCAGTAGGAGCAAATTTGTAGAATTATCTTTTTAATTGTTGTAGACCCTATAACCAAAGAAATAAGAAGAAAATGACCAACTATTCGTATTAAAAATCGTACATGTCAAAATGTCATTAGACATTCGACAGCTGAAGTTGCGTAACGTGCGTTCTGGAAACCAAAATCGTTCCTCGCACACACACTCCCTGGTGGGATGCTAGCGGGTTGGAGTTTGCTAACGAAACCAATGCACCTTTGGACACTCGCAGCGTGCAAATTTATCGGGACTCAAAAGTTTTGTGGTGGGAAGCTGGCCGGCTAGCTTTCTGCCAAAACAAGGCGAAATGAGACTAGCTACGATCGAGAACATTGTATCAATAAGAGAATTCTAAATTCTATTTGAGATGAAATAATAAACTAGACCTACAAACAAACCTCGACAGATCTCTAATGACTATTTGAATGCTTGTTTATTTCTCCATTTTTTGATTTGCTTTCTTGATCCTGGGATACATTTACGTGCGTGCGCCACACACTAGCGTGCAACGTGTACTAATAGCGATCGCATGATAAGAAACATATGATATGGACGTTCGTGCACTAGGGGCATTTTCACGGAAACACTTGCGCCTTATTAAAGCACTAAATGCGATGCTATTAGAGAGCTCGTGCGCGGCAAACTGTTTGTGATTCCGAATCACGAACAGTTTGCCGCGCAAGAGTTTCCGTGAAAATGCGCCATTAATTACGAATCATTTGTGTATTTTTTCTGTTTTAATAATTTATGGGCGCATTTTCACGGCAAACACTAATTGCGCCTTTGCCTTCCAGTTTTGATTATGGGCGCAATTGGTGGTTTTATGAGCGCAAATTTGCGTCCTGCGCCCGCTTAATTGAAGGCTTGTCTAGATCTACGGTGATTTATGCTGTTCTTGTGGAATTTTTTCAAAATAATGAATTATTTTCAGATTTTCTATTTTCAACGCGGGCGAAATATCACAGCGCGGGCGGGCGACGGGAAACTCAACATCGAGTTATAACGGCCTAAGCTCATCGGGCCCTTCTGGCCGGATGAGCTGAAAAGCAGGACACTAAACATGTTTTTGTTTTTGTTTTGCCTAGAGAGGTTATGGTACTTATTAGTTATATAAATTATAAATTACTAACCGGAACTGTCCAAACTAAATTTGGAACTGGCCCAGAAGACGCTTCAAGTTTCCAACATCTCCTCCCAGATGCTGCACTCGATCTCTTCACTGCATCTGCCCTTACCGCAGTAAGAGACTTCGGATGAACATAGCCCTTTCCTTGCAGTTCCGTCCTCACTGCCGACGCCTCTCCGCCTATCTGATATCAAAAGGGACCCTTCTCTCTTCCGTTTGAACACAGGAATCATGGTCTGGAGTAAAATACACAGGTGTATAAATCAATTTACATTAATCATTAATAGAACTTCCTGTAACGTTAGATGCAGAATAATTTGATTCAATATTTATTGGCTCATCACATCAGAGACAGAGCTCAGACCATACAGACATCGTCCATCATTTTATGACCATGCTGCATCATCATCAGTGCATGCACTCAATTCTATTTTTTCTTAAAATAACTTGATTACATTGTCAGATTTCTCCAATATCTACTGAATTTTGCATACTTTTTTATCCGGGAAGTGTGGTTTTATCTAGACCGAAAGCTT
>BEXV01004314.1:11134-28619 GCA_003118195.1 Hemicentrotus pulcherrimus | reverse complement strand
GAGAGAGAGAGAGCGGGTCGATACGGACATATGGCTGGGCTTTCCCCGCCATGCCAGACGGTACGATACTACCCCTCGTTCGCTCATCGGAGCGCTAGCATGGCAAGCGGGTGGTGGATCTACCCAGCGAGAAACACAGAGAAGGGAGGAAGAAGAGGAAGGGGGGAAAAAATCAATCAATCAATGAATTAATAAGGGCCGCCTTCCCCTCGCTGGGTAAGCGAGGGGAAAAAAGAATCACAGCCGTCATTGTAAATACGCTTGTTTGTGTATGCTTGTTCATAGACCATTTTGGCAAATTAAATATTCAGGGACACCGTATAGCATGGAAATGGGGGTGAAGGGTATACTGCGCTGCTATTTCCTCATCTCTCCTCCCTCGCTTGGGATGATACATTAATAAGGGTGATGACTTTGGAAGCAGAATTCGTGCGTTAGTATGACACATGTCGATGTTTGCGGAAGAGTTTGATTGAAATGAAGAAAGCTTGAACAGGACATGAAGTGGCCATTGAGAAACTATTTGTAGATACAGAGAGACCCATGATGATGAATTAATCTTACCCACCATACATACCAGATTGATTAATTAGGACGCATCGTTTGAAAGATTGGTTTTCTCTTCTCCTTTATTCATCCGGAATCTAGCAATATCTACCAGAAGTTAAAGATTTGATTAGAGAAAAACGATTATGATGATGATAATAGAAGAGAATAATTTCGTTATAAAATTATGTTGTCCCAGATACTTTTTCAATTTTACATTTACATTTGCGAATAAACATTGTTATTAGATTGATGATTTTAAATAAACAAGGAAATCTTAATTAGCATAAATTCAAGTAACTATTATGCCATGACTTTGTTTATGCATAAAAGTCAATGATGACACTTGTTATCTTATGCTCCTTATAATTAAACAAAAAGAGACCAATAGCGAATAACAACACATAGCTTGGATAAAATATTCGATAGAGTTCGAGATCATGATATCATTACCATTATCAAAATGGACTGAAAATGATTTGAAGACTTAATTTGTCAGCAAAATTTGTCAGATAAGAGGGGCACGCGCCCTCTCTATAATGGAAGACAGAGAATAGAGATAGACAGAGAGAGAGAGAGAGAGAGAGAGGGGGGAGAGAGAGGGGGAGGGAGAGAGAAAGGGATAAGTAACAATATGTGAAAAGGGGATATGACCCCCTTCAAAATCTTCCCTGTTGGGTCGCTCTACTCTTTGCATTAATTCGATAAGACCAGTAACCCCCTCCCATGACTCGATCCCTGCTGCGCCTCTGTTACACACTCAGAATGAACTTACAAATGGGAAAATATAATACCAAGTATAATCAGGCATGTCAAGCTAACGAAGACGAAAAGAAAATTCTGATTAATTGCGGGTTTCGTGTTATAGATAATCAACTGATATTCGATCTAACTTTAAGAAACCTGCACGCTGTAATTTAAAATAAAATCAATGGTCATTTACAGTGTAAAACCCTGTAGTCCAAAATATGGGATTATCAGAAGTCATTTAACTCTGTCATGCTCTTTAAGGGTCATGGGCAGTTAAACTCATCTCAATCATTGTGCCCTCTTTTTGTGGCACGTAAACAATTTTGATAAGGCTTGTGTTTCATTTCAAAACTATCAAGATTAGTAAGTAAAAAGTGAAGAATTTTCTTGAAACAAAACATTGCAGCAGCGCACGAAACGTCGTGATCTTTTAGATTTTTTATTGACCACATCGCGAGACAAACGAATATCACTAGCGATATCATTTTCGAAACATTGTGTTTGTGGTGATTATTTAGGTAGCATCATAACATGAGAAAGAATATCATACAATTTTTCCCCTGCATTTTACTCCATAAATTAAAATAAATGATCAGCAGATTAGGTGGAAATTT
This sequence comes from Hemicentrotus pulcherrimus, assembly GCA_003118195.1. Lineage (NCBI taxonomy): Eukaryota > Metazoa > Echinodermata > Echinoidea > Camarodonta > Strongylocentrotidae > Hemicentrotus > Hemicentrotus pulcherrimus. Next base: position 26,709 of record BEXV01004314.1, on the reverse strand, counting down.
GAATATTTTGGTGTAGACGGAGAATGAAAGAAAGGTTCTAAAATTCAAGAAGCAAAGAGCTTCGAGAAGCCAGAAGAAACTTATCATGGACGCCAAACTTTAATTTTGCTTGTAATCCAGCGTAATTTCGTAATGATGTGTAGTGTGGAGTCAAACAGGTAAACGGATAAATAACTATGAAAGTAGATAGTTTCCTGTTTCTAGTCTTAAGAGTTGTTTGAAGGGAAAAACAAAGACTTCACTAACCGCCATTAAACCCAAACAAACGACAGACAATCGCGGCGCCACGGAACAGCGCTCTAGTCAGGTGTGTATCGAATTCTGCACTTGATTGATTTTCTGTCTCCGGAACACTTGTTACAGTTATCGTTGCACCCCTTCATGAGATAACACATATACGAAAAAGTAAAATGGCTTTTGGGGAAACCGTCTGTTTACCCATAGGTTAGTAATAGATATATCCCTCCACCTATGGCAAAAATTCTTCTTAAAAAGGGACTAGAGAGGGAGAGAGAGAGGTAGAGAGAAGCCGATATGGTATAAAAACAAATTACCTACTTCAGCAGCAAAATCAAAGATTGCTTAAACGCCTCACTGAAATACTATCCCCATTAAATTGTGTTCTCACTTCCACAAATGAAGGCGGTTCTTATTATTATGATGGCAAACGTTCCAGGAAATGAAGGGAAAAGGGCCTGACCTGATACCGCCATGATGGTTTCAGTTTTCTGTGTACCCAGTGGAATCCCTAGCAGTTAGATCTCAACCAAATCAATCGACGTGTTTTCTCACTAATGAACAAAAACTCAGATTTTAAAAAAGAGACAACGAGCCAATTGCTTCTAATTGCTCAAACACTCTACTCCCTCTAGTTGTTAGTTCGACCTCTCTCTCTCTCTCTCTCTCTCTCCCTCCCTCCCTTTCTCATATACTTTCTAGTGTTTCACTCAGATGGTAAGTTGAAAAAGGGCGCGAAAAGAGCGCGCGAATTTCCTCGAATCAATCCATTGGTAGTGTCAAATATCGTCTGCTAGTCAATATCACCTATCAGTGACATTCACCTAGAAAAGAGGAAAACAAATTAAGGGATAGACGATACCATCAAAACATTCAGAATAACACTTCTACCAGGCAAAGAGAAAAATAAGGAACAACTTTTTTAAAAACAAGACTGAAAAGAGACAGAGTGGAAAAATCCAGCACAAAAAGACATGGAAACTTTGATGACTCCATCATTGCTTTATCATGAAATCAAGTGTAATTATTTTGTATTGCATTACCGTGTAAATAGTAAATCAAGGGAAACAGAACTACATCATTATGCGCAGGTCTATAATTATGACGGATATGAATATGTAAATGCGTTTGAAGTCCTAAACAGAAATTGAAGATTAGCGAGGGCATGTACATTGACGGTTTCATTAGATCATACTTACGTAGACTCCACAGAATTGAAATTCTACCTTTTTTCATTTCAGAAAAATGTTTATGGCATATTAGCGTTCTCATTATGTTATGCCATGGTTAGGAACAAAAGGTTGATTTTGTCCAGTCCTACTAAATCGGATTATGTCGATTTTATAGACGTATAGCCTACTGTTTCAAACTCTAAAGTTGAATCACTGTACTAGGTGTATATATTTCAGGTGCTTTGATTTGCATGGAGGCCTCTTCTATTTGACTAAAGAAATAGGTTTACATTACATGCCTATGGGTATAGCTATGTGAGAGATGAAATCATTGCCCAGAATTGAGTTGTCTAAAAAAGCAATCTTTATTTCAATAAGGCCGTGATTAAACCGGTCGAAAGAAGATTGAACTCCGATGACTAAACAAAAAATGAGATAAAGAAGAGGAAAGAAGATGGACTGTTGAGAAGGAAAAAAAATGGCTCACATAAAAAGGTGATGTGATTTAGCCTCTCTTACTCTATCGGATATGAAAATAGAGACATGTTTATGCCTGGAGATAAATTGCTCATCATATCAGTGATCATCGACAAGGGATTCGATGAGGATTTGGTTACGAGACCCTCACATGATCATGATGCTACCATCGTGTGTTTTGAATAAAAGTACGGCGATATAATAGACAGCCACAATATAGCTACAATGATTTTTTCGATTCAATATTGTTGAAGGTATTGAGTATCAAGATAATGCATGGATTGATAAGATTTCAGTTTATAGTTTTGTATGATAACTATTTTCTTTTTTCATTATTATTGTGATAGTGCTCTTACCCCGGAGATAAAGATGTATTCGATTTCCCTTGTGAGATATTTTCACAATTCAATTTTATTCAACATCAGGCTGAATTGATAGCAATATTGACTATTGACATGACTATTCCTCAATTTGTGTATCACCAATTTAAACTTTCAAAGAAAGCGACAAAAATACACTGTTTTTACACATCTTATTATTCCGCGTTCCACTAATATGCAAAACGATTCAAAGATTAAAGATAGAACATGGCGAAAGGGATAGATAAATGCTCGGTAAGTATTTTTTTTATGAACATTAGCAGTCTGGCCTACGATCATATTTTAATTTTTTTAATGAAACTAATGAAAATGCCATGTTGAATATTAACGACATGGATAAAATAACCGAAATATTCTTCCTCGTTTTATTTTTTGTTTACAGTGTTCTGTATTTTTCTCATAAAATATTATACGTTATTCAAACCCCACCTAGGGTCTTATGTCACCAGGATTGATTTCAATTTCCATGCATTCAAGCAATAACTACAAAATCACCACCAATAACACAACAACAAGAACAAAAACAATAACAACAAAGAGACAGCTATTTAGAGAAAATTTAATTTATATATTTGCCTCACCCTCTTTACTGCCAAAGGATAGTTAATCGTCACCTGATCAATGCCCTACATTACTGGTGCGGAAAATTAGGACAATTAATTTGTTAAAAAGACCCCATTCCACTGTTAACTTTCGGTATCCATTTGATCTGTGCCACACTCGCGTTGAATGGGAATTAAGTTCGGTTAAGTAACTTTTCAGAATAGAAACCGGTCAATTTCGCGGGTAGCATGAGCAAAAGACCTGCCGTTCATTAAAATCAGTGAGGATATATTCTATGAAAGACTGGTAGCAGACGAGTAATAATCGAGCTTGTAAATTACTTAACAGATGTTAAGATCACCGCCTGCCATTCTAAAATAATTCATATCGAAGGAGGATGACAATTGGCGGAAAAAATCTGAGGGGGATACTTATTGGACCCCCCCCCCCCACTGCACTGGATCTTTAAAAAATCTCTATCTCGTCAGATTTGAGGTATTTTCTATGTATGAAGGAATATGTCGCATTTCTTTGTTCAAAGAATACCCCTCCTACATTGTCTCTCTCTCTCTCTATCTATCTATCCCTACCCTTCACTCTTTCACTCCTTAAACTATACTCCCCTTATAATCTCATTCCCCTTTCTATCTAAATCATCTTTTTAACATTATTTGTTCTTGAATATGGTTCTCTAATCATTTTCACTCTTAAATAGCTTCATCCGTCTAATGTATATATTTGTTTGCCTTAAGGTCCCCAACATGCTCCCTAATGCTCATTAATTATTTTCGAACAAAAAGCTTTATTAACATATGTCATAATAATTCATCAGCTCATGACGAAAACATTGTTAAAAAGAACACATGTTCATCAATAATGGTACTTATGTTGAACGAATTTATTATTCACGCAGTCTAACAGCAGACCTCTTGGTTATGGAAAGGAAATATTGATTTATTGATGGGTTACGGAAACGGTTTCAGCGATAAATCATGGAGGTTCATTTTATCGATTACAGATTCACTGTGTGTTAGGTACTAACAAGCTGGATAATTATCTCGTTATAACAAAGGAATGTATTTTTAATGTCTAGTTATTGATTATGTGTTTATACGTGGAAAGTGATTTCACGGGTCAGCTGTTGTTTGGTGCGCTCAAATTTCCAAAACAAAGAGTACAGTTGTCAACCTGACTGGATAAAACTAGAGAGGGCAAGAATTGTGTTTTCCATTCTAAATCCGAAAAATTTAAAAGAAAGATGTAACAAGGAAATATTATTAGATCTTGTTCATATAATCAGGATTTAAAGATATCAGATTGACGATCATATCGCATAAATTTCTCTCAATTTTTTATTTTGTGCATAATTTTGCAGAGAAATTAGTGATGAGAAACTAATTTCTCTGGTGAAAAACAGTAGGTATGAATTCGAAAATGTAATTCATTTTGCGGCCTTGTTCGTTTTTTGATATTAGTTTGAACTACTTTTGTTAAATCCCCCTAAAAAAAAAAACACTCTTGTACAGAATGATCATCATGAAAAATCTAAAACATATCTCTTCCGAAGGGTATAGTGATATAATCAAAGCTTCTGGAAATTCACCGTTCAATATTGAGATATCATGTTTTTGTGTCGCAGTGTGTTTTACTTCTTTCTTCTTTATTTTTACCCCTTTTCTTGCATCCCATTCTGAGTTTCAACTATATACATCGTCACTCATATGCGTTGTCTTGTTGGTGAGATCAATATCAGTGGCTTACAGACATCACCACAAAAGAAATCCATTTTGCGCGTCTATATTCAAAATTAAGATGCCACTATACAGCGTTATATGGGATGTATGTGTATTGTTGCCTGAATATACCATGTATAGTTCGATGATTTCCATATTCTTGGGTAGATTTTATAAACTTGCATGGCTGCATTTTCTTCTGCGCCTTGGAGCATTCGTGAACACATGTAGTTGCCATGGTTGCAAGGGAAAAAAGAAACCATCGGATTTCTGTCAAATGGAAATAATTAAGTTAAATTCTGAGTAATATCTAATTTTATTTCGGCGGCCAACCACGCCAGAATTATTGCGAGAACACACGCGATCAAGAGTTTATGTTCCCCTAAGGATATAATGCATGGCTATGAAGGTCTTTAGTATTATGCATGCAGTGGTGATATAGAAAGAGAAAGAGATTCATACAGAGAAACACATGCATAATAGCAATAGAACTAAATCAAGTAGTAAAGTAGAAAAGGCTACCTCTGTTCAAATATCCGCCTTAATTTTTGTTTCACAATCCGTTTTTGGTCCGTCTCTATTATTCTTTTTCAGGTTACCACGCACGTTTTTACTTACATTATGTACACACTTATATATATTTAGTTACTTAGTTCAGTACAGTGGAGGAAGTTATCAAATAGAATATAACAATAATTACAACAAATGTTATTTACGATAGTTCAAAAATATTAGTGGAACTTATGTAATAGGTATGGTAAGTAACATTTTTTGTAATACTGTATATATAAACACATGAGTCTCGGTGAAGAGGTACATTAAACACAGTTCAGAGAACATTTTATACATGTTTAAAGAAGTTCAGAGTGTTGTGAAAACGCCAGTATATTATACTAAATATCCTCTTTCAAACCAATGTTTTGCTCTTACCGTATCTGACACATTTCCGGGCGGCGTTTGCATTATACAGTATAAAGATACATTGACAGTAATATACAACGCTTCAATAAATCTGTCCATGACCATTGTCCTCTGTAATGAATACATACAAACGATATATACGTGTATGAAATACCAATAGTTGCTAAGAATGGATGCAATAACAATCCATAATTCATAGCGGCTGGAGGGCAATATAGGTCTGTGATAGAAATACCAATACTATTTGACACAATATATAGGTGAAAATTTATCAGAAGAATTGCTCTATAATATCGTTCAGGTACTTAAGTGCGTTAAGTGCTTACATCTCAATCGAAGGGAATTCTGTCGTTATATGCACGCACATTTTCTTATAATTTGGCGGTTTAATTAATGTATTTTGTTTTTATTTGTTTGCATTTATGAATAAAAGGAACTTTTCTTTGAACGCTAAAGCTATAGGGTAATAAAGTTCAAAGCTCTTTGGAAGCGCATAGATATGTTATTTCATAATGTATTATGCGCTATACAAGAACTGAACTATTATTGTTATTATTATTAACCGAAATATTATATCTACTCGGATTCAGATTCATTTATGTTCTAATTTCTAATACTAGTGCATGACATAAATGATATAACAAATATATATCTGATAAGAATGATGTTCTACGTAAATCTCAACAAATGACAAAATTATGCATTAATAACGTGATAATAATACAACCTCTATTGCAATTGCCTTTTATTTATATAGTATAGGGCATGTTAAAAAGCTATGATTATGGTGCCTGTAATGCTTGTAATCCATTTAGACACAGAGGTTGAAGGTAGGGGGAATAACAGAGACATAAAAAGGGAAGAAATAATAAAACTGAGTCAATATTTTAAACATTCAGCTCGGGTAGATGTAATGCATTCTATTTGTGCCATGCAGTCTATCCTCATGAGAAAAAACAGTTTTTTTTTCTTCTTCAAGTTTTAGCTCATTCAGTGACTGACTGATTTAAGAGATGTTCTCTCTGCAGTGGCCGTATATTGTTCTCATAACCATGTATAAAATAGCATCATCAATAGATGAAGAAAAAAATTCTCTTATTTTGATAGTGGCCAAAATGGCATTTCAACAGGACAGGATAATTCTTTATTGAGTTTTTGTTATGATAAAAATGAAAAAATCGTATGTATTAATTTGCTTTCGTTTTGCCTTCATTTAACTAAATCGGAAGAAATCGTAATAAACATAAAAAGGTGTAAATTATCAGAACTCATTCTATGGCATGAATATTGTTGATGGGTTTTACCTCGAAAATAAGCCATAAATCTAAAATGAGACGAAATCATTTACAAAGAAACTTATTTAAAGTAAAAATTTTCCTTCTCTCCGTATACTCATTTGCATAATATTTGATGCATCGACGAACGGATCGTGTTAATGCATGCATAAGCTTTTAGATGATGAGATGGAGTTTCGCTGCTTGGTAAAAAAATACAGTATCCCTCCTTTTCACCTCGAGTCACTCTCCCTGCTCCAGCCCAGTCGTTAATCAGAGAAATCGTCCCATGATCACGCGCTCTTTGCATCGCCTTTACCACGCTTCTCATTGTGGATCATATTCATTTCGATTGACATACAAACATTGTGCAATAACTTAACTCGTTTTGACAGTCTTCTATCCTCTTTAGGATTCTCCCTTCAGCTCCTTCCCCCTCTCTCGCTCTCTCCCCCCTCGCTCTCTCACACACACTTACAATTGACTTTAAATCGCGCTATTTTTTTTCGTATGACTTTACTGAATGACTTTCCGCTCATAATTTGAGTTTTGTCGTCGAGTAACTAACTATATCAATCCTAGAAATATAAGGTAATTAATGTGACACTGCATTAGACCTTTCCCCATGTATAAGACCCCATCGCAGCTGATCGTAATTTGCAGATAATTATGTATAAAAATATATATCTGTCTGTCTGTCAGATGATAACAATCCAATCACACGGAGAATAACATTGATGAAAGATAAAGTCACCAAATTGCTATTTGTGATTACTATCCCAAATGATGATGTTAATTTGTGTTTACAAATACTCTCGTTATCTGTAAATCCATGATATCCTACAATATTTACATACATGCTTTGTGATTAAATCCAGTCTTAAACATGACATCTGGAACTGTGTATCATTATGTAATGATTTCATCATACATTGTTTATAGATAATAAATGTTCTGCGTTGACTCATTAGTTATTAAGGGATAATAAAGGCACCAGATTGATTCCGGTTAAATTTCATGACATAACTAATTCATGATCAAATCACTATAAAACGAAATCGGATGTAAAAAATAAAAATATTGTGGAAAAAACTGATTGTAAAGAACATCAATTCCACTCGACCATTATGGCTCATAAATATGTTAACACATACATGTAAAAGAAATGATAAAGTATTACAGAATGTGAATGTCCAAACCGAAACATGTGGCATTACAAAATAGGGGCGTCAATGGTTGGCGAGCAGGAGAGGAGGAAGGGGTACTAGTGGAGGGGAGGGCAGTTTCCTTACAATATTTTGGAGTACATTTTCTGTAGTGTAGAGTGTATTATTCAGGGTTAATGTATCAGTCCTTTTCTATACTATATCACAGTCAACACCACCATCAGAACCATCACCATCACCATCATCATCATCATCGTCATCATCATCAACATCATCATCTTCATCCTTATCATCATCATCATCACTTCACCAAACATTACCATCAACATCAACATCATCATCATCAACATAAGTTTTAAAAAGTATACATAGAAAGATGTCCAGGTATATTTTAATGTTAAACAAACAATATTTTCATGACAAACTAAAGTTCATCCAGTTAAATATATACTAACCAAACACCCCCTTTCTCTATTTTCTTCTTCAGCCGGTATGCCGTACATGCACCGAATACTCCACGAGGGTTCGACCACCTCTAACGGCCTGCATGAGAAGAGAAAACAGCGCCGTATCAGGACAACATTTACCAGTGCACAGCTCAAGGAGCTGGAGAAAGCCTTTAATGAAACCCATTATCCTGACATCTATAAACGAGAGGAATTAGCCTTGAAGACTGATCTAACTGAAGCCAGGGTACAGGTGAGTTGAGTTTTATAGATTTGTTATGAATTATTTTTTTCTAATTAATTGTTACTTCATTTCCACCTCTAACTACTACTACTACTACATGTACTACAACTACTAAAATTACTGCTGCTGCTACTACATGTACTACTACTACAACTACTTCTACTACTTCTACTACTTCTACTACTACTACTACTACTACTACTACTACTACTACTATAATCATGATGACATTCAAACTTTCAGTCATTTTTGCTACATTACTCTTAATAATATGTCTGGAATAATTCATAAATTACTGCGCAATGTTAGCTCGTGGTAAATGATAACCGTCTTTTTTCCCTTTATTTTCAGGTATGGTTCCAAAACAGGAGGGCAAAATTCAGGAAAACAGAACGCGCCAATGCTGCAGCAACATCTAACAACAACAACAATAGCACCAGCAACAATAACAACACCACCACGAACACCAACAACAGTAGCAGCAACACCAACAATAGCAACACCACTAGCAACAGTAGCAACAGCCCAGCCAGCGGGACAACTACCGGAAGTACATTGACCAACGGCACGACTGGGTCAACGGGTCAACAACATGGTGGTGTCGGTCAGCTGTCTCAGACCGGTGGTCAAGCGAAGACGAGTGGAGGAGCAGTTTCCCCCGTGAAGAAGAAATCACTGAAGGCCGAAGATTTGTCACCTGTAGCGCCCACTACCGTCGGATCTATGACCAGTGTTAGTTCGTCTGCTTCATCAGGTAATAAGCCCTTTCATCTACTCTGCTTCTGTCGTTGTCCTTTCTCAATTATTATTTTCAATTAAATATATCATAACTCCTCTTTCAACTAGCCTTTACTCATCTATCCTTCAAAACAAAATGTGCTTCTCTCTATCTCTTTCCCATTTTCGCTAACTTAAGATACCGAAAGAACTGGTTATCTCTTTTGTTAAAGTATTCTTATCGTAGAAGAATAATGTTAATTTGAATTAAGAGGTTATTAAATAAATACAAATGAAAAACACCATAAAATACACACACTTAAGGATAAGCTGATATTGTTTGCTTGTTTTTGTAACTCTTGGCATTATCCTACATTTACTTTGTCTTTTGATGGACACTTATTTTTTACTGACATTATTTTTCACCCTTGTCATCGTCATCATCATTATCCTAATCATCTCTATCTCTTTTTATTTTCATCGCAGTTACCCATTCCTCATCAACCAACTCGTCTGTCTCAAGTCATTCATCTCAGCATCCCTCATCGCACTCCCACCCGACCTCTCACTCACAGCTGACCAGTGGTGGGTCATGGGCGGCTGCCAACTCCGCCTCGGCCGCTACTCATCCCGCTCTCCATAGTCCATATTCCACTATATTCCCCTCGGCTTCAGCACTGCAACACGCCGCCACTGCCCCGGTTGGACATGGTCAAATTAAGACCTCGCACGCCAAAGCCACCTCGCATTCGAGTCTGTTTTCGTTGAACTATTGAAGTCATGAAGAGGGATTTTGCTAGTATGTGCTATTTTCTCACATCTTTTCTATCGGAATTCGGCTATTCGCGATATTTATTGTGATTATCATGACAAAATTGAAGTCATTGTTTTACAGAATGACTGGAACACTGTGTGAAAACGATTTTTTGTCCTCACTTACTGATAGAATTTGGGTTTCTTTTTATTCATGTTTTAAAAATTATCATCGTTGGAGCTGTGTAGAGAGTGTTATATTACATCTTTGTTGTAATCACATTAGGCTATTCATACGTAAAAGGTTTTACGGTAAATGTGTACCATGAATACACAAGATGGAAGAAAACTTCACTTTCATTTAATATGGACAGATGAGGAAATAAAATGACAACATGATATAGAAATACTGAACCATATCCATTTACTCCTTACATTTTATACTTCGGAAAACAGGCAAAACAAAGATGGAATGTATGGGAATCCATGATAATTACAATTCATGATACTAAATATGTCTGTACCATCCATAATGTCATATGGTTGCTATGTTTTTATTTCAACCCGTTAGAAAGTCGAAATTTATATAAAAACTGGTTTCTTTCAATCTTTAAGGAATTCTTTTTCTTGTTTGTAGATTTATTATTTATATCTCGTAATCTACGAAACCAAAGGAAACGAATTAATTTTGTGAAAATGTCTTTTCTGTATATTTCTGATCTGTTATGGACTTTGAGCATACACCTTTATGTATAAGTAGTCTATACTTCTTTGTTACATCTTTATTGTATCTTGCAGGGTTTAGTGCTACATGCCTGTTGTTGTTATGAAATTGTATATAATTATTTACAAAAATGAAGAAATATAGAGCATTATTTCTAAATCTTCTTTTTCTTCACTGAATTTCCACATTTTGTGTGATGATGAATGTTTCTTCAATGAAAATCAAATTTTGAAATGAAAAAGGGAAAGGTGCAATTTACAATGCTGAATGAAGATCTTTTACATTTTTATTCTTATGAAACTTGGAAAGAGTCATGTACTATGTACTCACATTTGATTTGATGGGACCGTTTATGCAATATCTACTCTGGTTTGAGATTTTCTTTGCTGCAAACTGAGTAGAACCTTTAATAATTCTATTAAACTCTTTTTAACAACATTTCAATGAATGAAGGACCATAAACCTATTACTGGACTGTCTTGTCTAAAATTGAGAAAGAGAATCAATACAAACTAGTCAAGTTACGATGCTTTTGTTTTTCTCTCTATATTTTGTTGAGGATAGATTATGATTTATCTAGAGTGTCAAAACCAACTATTACCACGATATTTTTATTTATGTATTAATACTTTAAAACAATACCTTTAAATTATTCTTTTCCTGAGTCTTGTTTCCTCTTTAGAGTTTAACTTCTCAACCTCCCTCTTTGAACCAAAATAAAATATAATTTTCTAGGGGTTGTTTTCTTATAAAGAGTTTAATTTCTCGTCTCTCATTCACATTCTCATTTTAACAGGGGTACAAAATGTTATTAACTCTTCTTCTTTTCTTAAACTAAAAACTCGTTTGGAACATTACCTTTAAATTGTGTCAGAAGTATTATAATACATCAGAGAGGCTGAATAAGGAACAAAACTATTCTAAAAAGAATTATAACTTCGTTTACTTTTTGCACAAAGATGTATGTACAGTGTATGCATGTAAATAATACTCATGAATGATCTTGTATTATGTTCTGATTCGTGCCAAAATAAAAAGAGAAAAAAGGAGATGTTTCTATAGTTGTGGCTACTTATTTTGTTTGCCCTAAGTAAATGTAATATTCAAAAATATCGTATTTTCATTTAGAAGAAAAGGATGTATCATCAAACAAAGAAAGATAGAAGCATTAGATAAGTTAGTAGAAATTGAATGTGGATCATAGAATGGCGTGCTATTAGTATTACGTGCAATGAGTGCTAACCTATCCATTACAAGATTGATTTATCTAAGTATACGCCTTACATGCCTAAAAGATTAAAAGAAAAAAGTAAATTGATATGTTTCGTCTAGATTCAAATTGATAACATTCAGAATATTTCTGAAATATAAACAGTTCCTACTGGATGACAGTATGAGAAGCAGTGTTAACAGTTTATCCTTTTAATATCATGCCCTTCCAAATTACTATTTGAAATCACAACAATCATACGGATTTGGCGAAGAAGAAGGAAAAGTTAAGAGCATCTCGAACCTGTTAGATTTTCCTTTCTTATAAGGTGCAAAACATCCTACAATACATGTGGGTATCTCATATAAATAGGAATTAAAGATAAGAAATAAAATACCGTGAAGTGTACTCTGTAAAGTTCTTTGTGGCAATGCTGTTATAGTTATTAGGACGCACTCACCTTCACACACGCGCGCGCACGCACACCTTTTTAATTGTGTGTGTGACACAGACACACCATGACACGCGCACACCAGTCACAAACAGTATGTTAAGTTTGTGGTTCGTTTAAAAATATCACGTAACCCCTTGTTAAAATGGTACATTAAATTAAGATCAATACAGAAAACATTAATAGCAATAGCTTGCTCGATCAAGTCCATAAATCGCTTATCATTATATTGAAATGTTGATTAATATTATTATATAAATTACAATTTGGAAATAATGTAAACAGATACGTGGCTTGTTAGTCTATTTTTTTCAAAAAGAACCAAACGTCCTTATTTAAATACCTATGAGATATTATTCATTTCAGAAGCGGACCTACAAGTATCATTTGAATATTCAAGGAGAAAATAAACGGGCAACGAACAGACGATGTAAAAAAAAAAAAAAAGTGCTAGCCAAGAGAAGTAGGCGGTAAAAATGAGCATCGGAACTCTCTATCCCAATATCTCACTTTCAGGTTTTGAATTTCAATGCATATCCACGAGCCGGCCCGAGTTCGATGTTCATTTCGTATCATGTTTTAATGGCCTATGACAGGAAAACCCTTTAGTTCCATCATATTTCTTCTCTAAAGTCTTTGTGTAACAAAATATAAATTACATGTCGAGGGAAATCCTTGGTGTAATCACGCGAAAATATGCCTCAGTAAAGTTTGTTCAACGATCAAAAGAAAGAGACAGAGAAAGGAAGATGGAAAAACACTTGATACGGAGCGATGATGGTTGAGCAACATCTCCGACACTTGTAAATATAAGAAAGGACAAATAATAAGAGAAGGGAAAAGAGGAGAAAAGGAGAGGAAAGAGAATGTTAAGATGACGAGGATGAAGGAAAAAGAGGGAACTGAATATTCCACGCACGACCTGCTTGCGAAGGTAGAAGCTTTAATAGCCCGGTGAAGATGCGAAGCGCGGGAAACCGGCCTGTCACAAATTTGATTATCGTCTGGCGGAGCAGGCATAGGCGCGTTTTCCCTTTCTCTCGTTGACCTATTGTCAGCGCGATTTCGCTTTCGAGTTGGTCACACACTTGAATCGACGCCGACTTGAAAGCTTTCTACCTTCCCCTTTCTCTCTATCTTTCTCCTTTCCTTCTCTTCTCCTTTCTCTCCCTCTTCTCCTTTCTTTCATCTTTTTCATTCTTGTTTTCTTCTTAATTCTTGACAGTAAGTTATTATCGTAATGGTCCTGAAAAAAAGCGTTCATAATAGTAGAAACGATTATTCTATTTATATATCACATATCAACGTTTCTTATGTAAATCCCATGCGCTTACACAGTATTCAACAGTGCGTTCATAATCATAACTCTGGGTGTAAAGACTACGTTAAAACAAATCTTTAAAACAGCAGCAGTAACAGCATAAGCAAAAAAATAACCCCCCAAAACGCTTTGATCTTTCCAATCGATTTCTCTTGCATTTAATATAATTTATTATGCTACAGGTATTATGCCATTAATATAATAAATGATTAACCATTGTTTTGTTTGCATTAACTGATTAAGATCATGTTTATCCACATAATGCATAGTTTTGTCTAGCTTAAATTTCATTTACGGACTTTAAACAACAGAATACAATAAAGTACTCACTACTCAGATAGCTTAATAACTTATGTTTTTCAGATTTCTGTAATGGACATATACCTTTAAGGTAGAAAGTATAACATACGTTTTACAAGGCTTTATAAGACTAGAAATAACCATAACTCTTTTTTGTTAAAGAAAATGGTCAGGTTTGATCTGGATAATAAACGATATTAAAGATGAGCTTTACAAGTAATGACTATACATGGGACTCAAACTGGACTCGAATGGCACCAAGGTGACGTAATAAAACAGGAAAAACTTTAATTTAAAACGTTCATACTCCTGTGAGCCACATGATGACAATTAGAAAGAAGTTTTAGACAATCGAAAAATAAGGAATTATATAGTTGTCTCTGTGGCGCAACTGGTTAGCGTGTTCGGCTGTTAACCGAAAGGTTGGTGGTTCGAGCCCACCCAGGGACGACCTTGTCTTTTTAGACTAAGCTTTTGAATGAAACTTATGGCAAGTGAGGGAGTTCTGTTCGTCATACGGGTTGATTATACCGAACAAAAATACCAGGTAATCTTTTTAGACGAAACATATCAATTCACATTGGTTGTTCTTTTGTTTAAGCATGTTAGTTAATCTGATAATGCTCAAGGTATCATTCATCGCACGTAACGACACACCATTTCAAATGAAACACAGCTATGCAAGATTATAATTTATGTACAACTCTCCTCCTCTCCCTCTCTCTCTCTTTCTTATTATTGCTATCGCTAGTTTGCTCTCTTCCTTTTGATCATGATCCCTTTAAACCCCGTTTTACCCCCGTTTTCACACACACCTTTTCTGCTTGTCTATGATATCATTCATCATTCTCTCTATCTCTCTCTCTCTCTTGCTTCTCTTTCACTCCAAATGCAATTCCATTCCCTTCCTCTCTGTTCTCTCGTCTACCTATCTCTCTCCCTCCCTCCCTTCCCTCTCCATCCCTCCTCTCCCTCCCTCCCTTCATCCTCTTCTTCCAACCCTTTCTTCCACCCTCTCCCTCCCTCTCTTTCTCTTTCTCTCTTGACTCGTCAGCTCCTCTCAATGGGCTCTTATTGTGTATGTAAACACACCTTGAAGTGGCTTTTAAGAGAAGGTGTTTGCTGCTCTTAAAGATGAAGTTGAGTTCTGGTCATGCGATTGCATTGTGAAAGAAACGGTGTAGAATCGACCAGAAAAGGTTGATCATCCAGCATATAAGAATTTGTGTGTATTGCAAGGACCTGTCAAAATGATAAGAAATTTGGTAAAGTTACAAACACTGTACACAGAAAGATGTATATGGGACTACACGAACACGTGGCGAAAAAAATCTCCCCCCCGAGTTTTTCGATAAACATGACATATTTCGAATATGAAGGCATCTGAAGAGCCATGCTTTTCAGGGTACATGTCTTATCTAATGTTCTTCCACACTTGCATAATAACTAATGATAAAGTTCACGAATTATTTTTCACCTCTTCCCAGAACTCAACCTTCTCTTTAA
>BEXV01004311.1:16863-28662 GCA_003118195.1 Hemicentrotus pulcherrimus | reverse complement strand
ATCATGAACAGAACAGGAGGAGATGACATAATGAACAATCATGCAAACGTTAACGCCTACAGAACTCCGATGTCGAGAGGGAAATAAACAATGTGAACAAAAATTGTAACCCGTGTCATGTACGTAAAATAATGTTAGAGTCAAATCTCGCAAGACGAGAGCGACACACAATCGGGCACTACTAGTGCCCGATTCATGTAGTACATGAATAACTAATGCGTCGGACCGGGCGCGAAAGGGCGCAAAACCTTTTCAAAGTTTAAGCTCTCATTCAAAAATGTCAAGTGCCTCGCCGGGACGCACCCCTGGCGGCTTATCTCGTAACAATGAGACTCCGAACAAAAGCCATATTTTAATGAGCTGGAAATCAAACGGAGTCCTCTCGTAGCCGACGCAAAAAGGCGCAAAAGGGCGCAAAAAGGCGCCTCCTTTGTTTTCATATCCTGCTCGCGCCCCGACGCGTCGGGGCACGGTCGCAACTTTGGAAGGCTCCCCTAATTGATTTCAAGGTCTTTTTGTACATGTTCCTTAAATACAGGCTTTATTGAGAAAACCCTATTCTTTGGAGTGAAAAAATGTAATATAGTCTTTACAGACAAGTGGTCGTTCTCTGCAGGTGTTTTGCTAAATCTGGTTTGACTTTATTTATGATTTCTCCTTGCTCTGTAGACTGGCTGACAGATGGAATCACTGGACCATTTACTTGATCCTAGTCTTCTGATGTTAGTGCCAATCGGCAGCAGACCGTACCCCCATACTCAGCTACGATATAAAAAATCTAACCTAAATGCCAATTAGGACCCTAGCCATAACCCTATATCTGTGACATAATAAAACCCAGACTAAATGTCATTGGCAAAATTGTCAGGTTTCTGTGATTAATTGTGAATCACTTTTAGCTCTCTAGAAGCACATTTTAAGTTTTGGTATGACTTCTCATCCTTTAGAGTGGCTGTCAGATTGAATCCCTGGACCTTATACGTGATCCTAGTCCTCCGACAACAGTGCCTTCCAACAACCAGCAGCATATCCTACCCCAAGGCTCAGCCCCAGCACAAACACCAGTACTAGACAATTTGAGAAGACCCAACCTTCAAAGGTTAGTCCTATTTCTTAAGCCTTGTTTATTTAGGATGTAGTAAACCACCTGCAGCAAATTACAATGACACAACCATACACAGTATGATTAAATTTTCTGTATTTTATTTTTTACAACACACAGGAATCAATGAGGGCACCGCTAACAATTGGCTGTAGAATGACTGCATTTTCATGAAAATACTTGTTTAATGATGATATCTAAGGAATTTACCAGTCACAGTGAACTTTTTATGTTACGACTGATTTTAATTTTTGTACAGTACTCATCTTCAGATCCCACATCCTCTGCTATGTCATCCTATACGATACTATGTAAATTTGTTATAAAGAGAATGACCAAACCCCTGCTGTCAGTTGAAAATCTTTGTCCCAATTCTAATCATGATACAATTAATCGCAGACATTTTCAGGCCCTGGAGGTTTCTCAGTGTTCTTGATGTTTATTGTATTTATTTTTCTTCTTTCTTTCTTGCTTTCCTACTGACATGTAGATTGATTAGCCCTGAACCGAATTTCCATTATCATACTGGCTCATCTGATGAGGGATCTTCTGTCATGTTACCCTGTGAATTCTGTGGAGCTCTCCTGCCCTGTGAGTTCCTACCTCATCATCAGGTTAGTTCTATCTAATTTGGTTCTAAGAGGGGATTGGGAGGATGTAGGGGTAGGTAGGAGGGGATAAAGAGAGGCTTGGTAAGGGGATTAGGTGGGGGTAGTGTTCATGCCATTTAGCTCATCTAAGGAAGGTTCTGTCACGTTACCCTGCAAGTTCTGCAGAGATTCGCCCTGTGAATTCCTTTAGTACCTTATCACCAGGTTAGTTTATTCCTTCTTAGCTAAATGTGGGGTTCCGATGGGATTAGAAAGGGATATTGCTCAGGGCATACTGGTTCATTTGATAAGGGTTCATGTTGCTGTTTGCGTTCTGTGGTGATCCCCTGCTATATGAGTTTCTATCTAATCACTTGGTTAGTTTATAGATTGACTATTATTATAGCTCACAGCTACTAGTCCACAAGGTTCAATTGAATTGTACAGGTGTACCGCATCAAATGCAGTTACAGATGAATGTATAATATGTGAAGCTCTCGAGTTAAGGAATAAATGGCTATCCTTCACACAAGACCTCCACGCAATCTTAGGAATAAAGGATGTGTCCACAGTCTTGGAACAGCAGAGGGGTACAATTGCACCCAACACACATTTCAGTCACCTGCCCAAGAAGGATTTGATCCTATGACTTTCTTTTAAGGAAAAATGGTCTACCAACAGATCCAGTGCACCATTTTCATTACCTGTAATACTCATTTTCTTCAGTTACTGACAAGGGAAAAATAACTTCTTTGAGGCCTAAGTCTGTGCATTAAGGTATCCTTCATCTTGTTGAGTTATCAAACTCTCTGTTCTATTTCCCATAATAGTTTCACTGCGGGGAGAGTCTACCCGCAAGGTCCAACCAAGATGTGGAGTCTGCGCTCCAGGATCTTTCAGAAGCTCCCCCTAGCCCCACGTTTGTCACCAGACCTACAGGGGGAGCCAGGAGCATGATAGGCTCATCATCGTCATCGTCAACCCCTCCAAAGAGCTGGAATTCTAGTAGAAGACAGGAGGATTTGATGCTTAGAAACATGTTCCCATCATCAGGTACAAAATCTCTTTATATGATTTGAGCAAGGAGGGTGTTATCATTCATACAATGCCCTTGA
This sequence comes from Hemicentrotus pulcherrimus, assembly GCA_003118195.1. Lineage (NCBI taxonomy): Eukaryota > Metazoa > Echinodermata > Echinoidea > Camarodonta > Strongylocentrotidae > Hemicentrotus > Hemicentrotus pulcherrimus. The sequence goes on along the minus strand of BEXV01004311.1, from coordinate 25,855 downwards.
TGCTCTAAACAGATGATACCATCCTAGCTCCATCTTCTATTTTACACATACTAGGATCCCAGCCATCTGATTGGTCAAAAGTTATGGCATAAAATTTGTCATTGACCACCATACAATGTTATGTCATGACATAGTGAAAATATCTCCTGGGAGGTGTTTCATAAAGCTGTTCGAAAAGTTAAGCCTGACTTTACAAATGAGTTGTATATGAAGTGCCAGATAGGACACCCAAAGTTTTTTTTGATATTTTCAATAACCTCAATTGAATTATGGCAAAAAATATACTTGGCATTAAAAATGTTTGTTATCATAAGAATGTTAATCTACATCTGCACAGTTCAACTTTAGTTGATGTATTTGATACTGATTGAGCATCCCATTTGGTAAAGTCATCCGTCACTTTAGGAACAGCTTTATGAAACACCCCCCAGGTCATTAGTTCTTTGATGTGTATGATGAAAACATGTAGTAACAAACCATAAACCATATGCATGATCTGCAAATGGGTGCAAAACATGTTAAGTAAGGAATGTCTGTGTACATGTCATGGGCACAACTACATTTATCTGTACATGGAAACCTTGGCTCACGCAATACTATATGTTTCTTCAGGTTTAGATGAAGCTGATGGTGAAGGGAAGAACAGACAGTCATCCAAGGTCAAGAGGTCACTGGGTCAAGCCGACGACGTATCAGGAAGAGCGCAGTACAGTAGACCTTCAAAGAATAAAAACAGCAATCGTTCAGGTGAGTCCAGTGCAGTTAAAGGAATTCAGATTGATACAAATACACAAATGTAATATAACATTGAAGAGTTATTCATTAAAGCATGCCCCCAAAATATAGCATAAGAAAAAAAAAAAAAAATGATATAATCAAGTTAGGAGCAAGGAGAATAAGCTGCTGTGGTGAAATTATAAACTTCTAAAGCACAAGAAATCAAGGCCCAGATTATTTGCAAAACATCAAATCGCATTTCAACATATACTTTCTAATTCTACTCGCACTTGTTTGATGAACCAGTCTTCCACATGTTTGTTTGCATATTGAATATTGTTTGTTTATGTGACATCATTTTGTGATTGTTTATTTTGTTCTTTGGGATTGTTATTATTTTTTTCAGTTAAGAGTGGTCGAGTTAAGGAGAATGATGTAGATGATTACCTAGCTAATGATGTACATTATGTAGGATCTCATTATGCAGGGACTACATTACCTCTCAAAGCAAGTAATAAAGAACCAAGTAAGTTTTACATGATTTAAGTAAAACAACATTTATTGTTGAAAGTGTTTTATTTGAATGCTAAAGGTGAGCATGAATCAGTGTGAAGTGATAAAAAATTATTAAATTTAAAAAAATCATGTCTTTACCATTTTTGTTGATATTATATGACTCTAACGTGTTAGTAATATTGTGTTCATTTGTCACGCCTAAAGAAAAGTTTGAGGCAGTTAAGAAGAATTTTCTGAAAAAAACTATGCTGAATTATGATTGATTTTTTTTTTTAATTTACGTTTTTTTCTAAAGAAATGTATTACCAATCTTATCTATATCTTATCTTATATATATCACCATTGTTCGAGGTATAAACCTGTTGCACTTCTTTTATGTTATAAATCAAGAAATATATCATTGATCTTATCTTAAACACCTTTTCATATATCACCGATAGCATCATACTTATCTGTAGTTTGTTGCACACTGCCTAACAGCTAGACATCGCTGATTTTCTGATTTGTTGATTTTCTTTTTTCTGTGACTGCATCAGGAACGAAACCAGTATCAAAGAAATTCACCAACAGTGACTATGCCAATGACAACCTGAGCTCAAACACGACTTCTAAATCCAATACTCCAGCTGCTCGAACTCTCAATAACAACAACAAGAAGCGCACCGAAAGGCAGGACAGTTTTCATGAGACGCTCTCACGGTTTGACAATGATGCGGGCCTCACGAGAGAGGACAGGGGTTTTGTGGGAAGCGTGAAGAAAGCAAACTCTGGAAAGACTCCCAACAAGGGGACGTTTAACACAGAGAGGATGGCAGGTGCAGCAGGCTATGTTCCTAGCTTTGGGACTGATTCGAATAGGATGAAGAAAACAGCAAATTCAAATTCTGTCAGGTTAGTGTCTACTACTTGATATGATGATATAATTGTTCAAAGACCCACTGTACTACCTGTAGCTACTTGCTCCCTCTGTATAGAAAACAATGCCTAATCACTGACCATTGGTCCCCCATGATCCTCTTTTTCTTATGTTAATTGAGAGCTGAGTTGATGAGATAGCCACCTGTCAGTGACTTTCCTGGGTGTTCTAATCCCTTCTAGCCAAACTAGTACAGATGGCCTTTAAATCTTTATTCTCATTTATTTTGGATTTGTGTATGTACAAAAATGTTTACCACTAAATAAGGACACCATTACTGAGTGAAACAAAATAACATATATAGGGTTTGAATTGTGGTTGACTTGTTACAAAATATATTTGTCTTCAAGAGGCAAATTTCCTCAGTTGTTTCAGTATCTTCCTGTCACACCAGAAAGGCCATAAGTTTGAACCAGGCATCTGTGCACATTACACAAATTCTTTGACCTAAGCCTCAACTTTATATCTCAGTATGAAATAAGTATGGAGAAAATTTCATTAGAGCAACTATTTGGTAATCTGAATGGGATATCTTGAGAGCCAACAAAAAGGGTCTATTAAAAGATTTTCCTTAGTTTTACTACAAATGAAAGTGATCAAGTGCCAGATCTGTTACAGAAATCAGCAGTCATGGCCTTCAATTTGTGTCTATTCACTGCTTTTCTTTAAAGCTAAAGACCAGTTATGGTCATGCTATTGCATTGTGAAAGAAACGTTGTTAATACCTTTACCTTTAAAAGCTGGTTTTGCTGATTTCATCGTTGGTTGCCCATTTGATCAGGGCTTGCAAATATGTGAGGCGGTGCCTTCCTCTGCTTCTTTTTCCAGCAATCTTCCCTGTTAGTATTTTCTTTTCTTGTAGATTAATGTTTTATTCAAGATTATTAAAATTTTGCATTTGACTCTTACTGTGTTTCTGAGTGAAATGATCACTCATCAACACAATGAAAAAGATGCAAAACTAGAAACTATGTTTACCACTTTTTACCTTTGTCACCATGTGATCAGCAGTGTAATTTGCTTTCCTTCCCCCCATGAAGCAGACTTGCTGCCAGTTTCCCTGTGCCTACCGACTCGCTAAGAAGAGTACCTGTAGGCAATGGAGCAAGACTTGAACCGGCGATCTCATCAGGTATATCATCAAGGCCCAGAGGTAGCACCAACAAAACTTCTGCCAAGGTGAGACAGCTGCTCCTGGCATATGGGGGAGGGGGCAGGACTTTGTAATAAATAGTCATCTCTGTGAATTCAGAATGACTACATCTGCCCCCTAGACAAAGTCCCTGCCCTATCCCCACTCCCACACTTCTATCTCAGACAGCTAACTCCATACACCTATCTCCTAGTAGAAACGTGTATTAGTTAATTGGGTAATTGCTGCTGGGATAGTTTGCCTAAGGGAACAGTTATGTTGGAAAGTAGTCATAAGGAGCAGATCTCACTCACTCACTCCCTCATTCACTCTACTTTAATAATGTATCTCTCTTTTTCTTTCTTTCATTTTTAGACAAGACCGAAGGCAACGAGGAGACCTAGCAGTCCATCATGAAAGGATCTTGATTCCCAATCCCACAGCTAATTAATTTCACCGATACTTGGCATAAAACCTGTGGCATTCTATGCAATCTGATTTTAATCCAATTCCGGAATCATTTGAAAGGCACATTCAAACCTGTACAATATTAATGACAGAGGATCTGAATTGTAACATTATTTATAAAATCTAAAGTTCACAGGATTTGAAGGTTCCTTGTAAGATCAATGCTAAATTAGAAATCAGCACAAATGACATAGTGACATCAACACCAGTAGTGCGACTTTCTACGATGTGAAGTAAATGTGGCTTTCATTCGAACTGGGAGGCTTAAAAGCACTTCAATTCTGGTTGATGGTATTTTTATTGTTACTTTCAACCTCAGTCAGAAAGATGATGGTTGTTTAGATTTCCATATTTAATATGATTGCCATTTCTTTAAAAAAAAAAAACGAAGAAGGATCATATATTGTGCGATGGGCTTAACACCCGAGTGCTAAGGAATCCAGTTTATTAATAATTCCAAGGGGACCTACAGCACTCAGCCCTATCTAAAGGACTAGGTGATTCAGTGCACCAACTAGGCCTCAAACCAAGGACAGCATGTCACAAAAGCGTTTTAAATAAAAGCTCCCCAACATCCCATTAAAACTGTGTATTAAAAATTTATGATACTTGTTTCAGTAGGTTGTTATCTTTGACTTTGCCAGTTTTGTGAGAAGCTGCCCAGGTTAATTGTCCATGATCATTCAGCCTTTTCACACACAGCTAAAATTCATCGTATCTAGAGATGATTAGAATCATCGTAAAGTTTTAAACATGTTTATAGACAAAATTTCCCAGTGTGAACATCGTTTATACGATGTTGGGATAGATACGAAGTCGAGATCCATACGCCCCTAAAAGCAGGCTGCAGATACGAAGTTCGTATCTAGTGAGCTTGACATTTTGTGTGTGAAAGGTTATTCGTGTTTAAACGTGTTTCAGACGTGTTTAAACTGGATGGAGCGTGCGCTTTTATTGATGCGACATGACCTTCAATGCGTAATGGCACTACTGCGCATTTTACGAGCAGTAGTTAATCATGAAACGATTAACGATCGCACTGAAATTTCTGTGTGTGAAAGGCTCGTGATTTGTTTAAACACGTTTGAAACACGTTCATACTAGTCATGTTTATAGAATTTTAGCTGTGTGTGAAAAGGCTGATTGTCTGTTGAGCCAAACTGCTTCTTTATTGATGTGCGATTGGACAAACATGTACATGTATACACAACCTTTGAGTTTCTTTGCAAACCCAATAATGGTAAGAAACATGGTATGTTACTTTATGTTACGTTTATTGTGGGAAACTTGTATTCCTGTGATCAATAATTCACCATAACTGAAATCTTAATTTAAATTAAATGATTACTTATATATTGCCAAGTACTCCTTGAAAATAGATTTGGATTAATATGTGTCTTTCATTCTTACTTAATTTCAGCGCTATTACTCCAACTTCTTTTAATTGGATTGCCAGCCTCAGACAATTAAACAATTGATAAGGTGCCACTTGCAACTTTTGTAGCCATTAATGAATGGTGAACTGCTTAGAAAATAGAAATGTTGAGAAACAAATTTATATGATGAGGAATTTTTTTAGTTGCTACCCAAGCAACAAGGACGGGACTTAAGAGTCCATGGCAGGATTGTTAGTGGTCTATGGCACCTGGATTACTGCTAATCTCAAGACTTAAAGCAAGTTGTGAAATATTTTATGGAAACATTTGTACTTCGATAATGTCATGATACTATTATTTTCAATAATACTGTCCACTCAGTTGTTAAATCATGTAAATTGATGTATTTAGCTGTTCAACCTTACTTGAAGAAGGTACATGTATGTTATAGGTATACCAATAGTGTATCAGTATAACAAGCAGGGGGATGTTGCCAAATGGATCATTCCATGAGGTTGGGGTCCAAAAATATGACAATGTCCATATAATGTTTGAATGAGATCTTCTACTATACTTGGAAAATGAAATCATCTGTTAATGATTTGTATGCAATAATTATATATAGTAGTGCTCTGTCGGAGTCATTCTTGTTTCAGTCCGTTGCATTTCTTCAAAATCTTTGCATATTTTGTTTTTCCGTTACCAGTTTTACATGGACATAACATTTATACACAATTGCATAAATGTTGGGTCCATAATATTGATTCACCATGAAGCTGGAGTACTTTTAAATGTACATGTAGATGAGCAAACATTGTTATGGTTGATAGGAGACATATGGGACGTTGCAAGAACGTTGCACACTTCTGGTATGTTACAGAAATTACCCACAAGGCCCCGACCCCATGGAATGAACCAAATTGTATGAAAGTGGTGGGTCTTCAATTTCATATACCTAACCTGTTTCTTTGTTTGCAGTATTGACTGGAGAAAAATGGAGATGTTAGACGTGTCATTTTCAAATGGTTGAAACACTTTACTGGAGATACAAAGAAAGGGGGTTCAAACCCGGGCTAGAAACTAGTGTCCTTTGGCAAGATATTCATCTACATTTGCCACTCTCCACCCAGGTGTTTAATGGGTATTGGAAGGAAGGAGTTCCATGCATTAAGCACATTATTATTATTATTGTTATTAAAACTATTGTAATTAAAATTATTGTTATCATTAGCAGTAGTAGTAGTAGGAGTCGTTGCCATAGTAGTAGTAGTAGTAGTAGTATAGTAATATCGTTACTGTGACATCAAATTCTCTGTGTACCAGTAGTTTGAGAATACATATCAATGTCTGGATTTGGACATTTTTCTTGCCAAATCTTTGATAGTGAATTTGGTGTAAGAAATACTCTTTCAAAAGGTATTGATCTGACCACAGAAAATGCTATGATCATCCTCCTTATGCGTTTTAGGATTTTCAGTATGAAAATTAATTGGTGATTTTTTTTAATTTATTTTTTTTTAATTTTGTATGTATAGGCAGTTGCTGCAAGTTCATGAGCAGCAAGAGTGTTTATACAAAATATTAAAAAAATGGAAAATGTGAATAGAAATATATGCATCTATATTTAGAAGGTTATTTACTCCAGATTTCAGAATCACAGGCTTAAATGATTTTGTAAATACATGAAATTGCCAATTTTGCAAAAGAATTCAGCTTGCACTTTCATGATTCAATATTTGCTCTGGGCTTTAATTTGTCAAGGATTTAAGTTGCAATTTGACCTTAGGCAATTGTTATGCTAGGTAGTAGGTATCCTGTTTGGTTTGAGGCTAAAGTTGTGCATTCAGTAAATGTAGGAAACTGATATACAGCGATTATCACTAGAGTTTGTGATCTGAAACCGTGCATGTTACTGGAGTGAAGATGAATCACTATAAATATTGCTATAGTAAAAATGCCAATCTATGTCTTCAAGTCTTAAAAATATATAATATGTTGTAAATTTTTTGGAAATTATTTTATTTTTCATGTAATATATTGTATGTACTATTTGTACATTAGCAATATGATTTAATGTAGAGTGCTTGTGTGATAAAAGACTTTAATAATTCTTTATGAATGAATCGCTGAAATTTAATAAAATACAGATCCGTCAATAAGTTTGTTTTACAGTATCTCAAGTGGACATGGACTTCAGTATTAATTTGCAGGTCTTAAAGATAGAAACTAGAAATGTGGTTTTAGAGTGCAATAAGAACTGGAAATGAAAGATGTTGCTTTAAATATTAATCTATATTAATATTGACCATAACACAATTTTCCCCAACAATTGAATTTGCGTTTAAACTTCAGCGCATATCATTAGAAATATAGGATTAATGCCACATTTACAATGAAATGACGCAAATTTTCCTGAACAAATGTTAATCTGCTACCACCTCCAGCGCCACCGGAGGCAACATTGATTTTAGAGATCGCGATATCCCGGTAGACCGCTAGCCTTCATTTATTGACTAAATATGTTGGACATGAAGGCCGTCGTTTTCGTGAACCTTTGCATAACTTTTCAGGAAACCCATGAGACCGACATCGTCTATCTCGTTTTGTAGACTGTCGCTTATTCACCTTTAAAGGCCACAGTCCATGTGGCCAACAATATTGATTCAATTCAATTTTGGTTTTATTGTTTTAAAAAATCCAGATGCTACTATTGTCATATCCACAGTAAAAGACAAGAAAACATGAAATAAGGTTATAAATTGTACATTTACATAGTTGTTTACCGTATGTTGATTTATTACAGATGAAAAGAAGAATGTGACTTCATACATCAAAACGAAACATAATGTCAAGCAGCAATTATCATATTGATTTAAATTTGATATATTTAAACAAGATAAGTGGAAAAGTGAATGCAAGCAGTAAGAAAATGACAAATGTTTCATGACAATAAAAAGTCCAATTATAACTATATGTTTAAAAGATGTTATGGTTATTTTACTTGCTAATTTGCATTATAGAGGACAAGAATTAAACACAATCGGTTGACTTTCAAAAAATCATTACATCGATAGTCATTGGTGTCCATCACGTTTTGAAATGACTGAAAATGACAATGACGCAGAGGCAGCGGTCCAGGCGGCAGGGGGGCACAGTGTCCCCTCCCTATTTTTTTTCAAGTATCCACAAAGTGCCCCTTTTTACATAAGAAAAGTGCCCCTTTTTACATAAGAAAAGTGCCCCTTTTACTGTGATAAGTGCCCCTATTAATTTTTAAAAGTGCCCCTTCCCATTTTTCACCTCTGATAAGTGCCCTATTTATTTTGACACGTACCCCTTTTTCTTTGCAATAAGTGCTCATTTTCCATTTTCATTAGTGCCCTTGTTAATCTCTAGTAAGTGGCCCTTTTCACTATTGATGAGTGCCCCCTTCATCTCTTTAATTGCCCTATTCAATTCTGAATGGTGCACTTTCCCCTTTCAATAACTGGATTAGCGCACCTTACATTTTTACATGTGCCCCCGGCTAACAATAAGGAATAGAGAAACGTCGATCTGGCGCTGCTCAGTGGCTGCCGGGCTCACGATCAATTGGACAAAAGGAATTTCCGTTTCGGTTTATTAAAATTTGGATTGGGCTATTAGGCTTTATTATTATTATTATTATCTGTCCCCTTTTTTTCTTATGATAAGTTACCCCATTAATTTCAAGCGAATAAGTGTAATTTCCCCAAAGATGAAAATAACTATGCATAGGCTATTGTTAATTCTCAATTATACACATCGCTGTTTCGTTTTGTTAGGGGGGCTGTATTAAGGTAACCTGTTTCGGGTCACCCATTTTTTTTTCTTTTGGGGGGGGGGGGG
>BEXV01004308.1:12871-24137 GCA_003118195.1 Hemicentrotus pulcherrimus | reverse complement strand
AACAAAATATATCCATTAAAGTAATAAGGCAATGATAATACTTAGAAGGAGAGGATATTAGAGGATAAATGGATTTAAGAATAAATACAGGAGGGATGTGGTAGTTGCGCTTAATGTGAGGTAGAATCTTTCATTAATGGAATCGTTATGTTGTAAATGTGGTCAGAAAAAAATAACATGTTGACGTGTAGACATTTCTTACCATGGCTGCTATACGGTAAAATCCACCAAAGACATTGTGTTTAAATACTGGGTACTAACATTCGCCTGATCAAATTGAGTTAGTCACAACATCTTTCTCCCTCTCTTTCTATGTATGTACATGTATATGAATGCCCTTTTCTCTATGTTTTCTTCATCCTTTCTCCTTTCATGTTGGTCTCTCTCTCTCTCCCTCTCTTCTTCTTCTTCTTCACTGCAGGATGAGGCTCACCAACAGATTATGCTACTCAACTTCATGCGAATGGTACGATCCTAATTGTTTTCATTTATATAAAAACATTACAATCTGCTTGCAAAAGAAGAGCTGATATTTTTCAATCAGCCTAATGTGATAAACCTATCAACAATAATATGTGGGTCGAATTCCAGATTCATTCATTTTCTTCCTGCATCAATTGAATATAAAATCAATATTTACATTTAAAATAAGAAGCGGAAGAGACGATTTTCTCTAAAAAGTGTTGTTGTGGGTTCATCATATTGTATATTTGATATGATTATTTTTTTTTTTAACACGATCGCCTCTATTCTTAAAAATCATTTCAAGGACAAAAGTCACTACCCTATTGTGTGACCCGTCAATTATGTAAAACGTATTTGTCGTGTTCGCTCTTTTCAATATAGGTGACGCGCATGGCCGTTGAAATGGCGTGAAGTAGTTTCGATCGTATTATTTTTAAATTTCTCTAAATTTAGAAATACATCATATGTGTGTTTGGTGAAAGAACATGATTATGCTACATTTTTATAGGCTTACCCACGTGAATGACATCCTAATATATCATCATGCAAAGGGTAGGTATTCAAAGAGTAGGTTTAGAAAGGAACTCCAACAAACTAAACCCGATTAAGGTCTGTTTGCAGAAAAATGGGTTTGCTGGCACTTTCGATAGAATGTTTAACCATCTTTACTTTTTCTAGGAATAGAAATCTAGTCAATAACAATGATAACAAAATAATAATTTTGCTTATCCATGGAAGCCTCATCAGCATCGACAAGGAATGCCACTCTTTTACAGGGCCTTGCAGTTGATATTACCCCATTATTTGCAAGGTACCCATCTACATTTAGGTTGAGATTGGTAAATGTGGACTAATGTCTTACCAAGGGACGTTAGTGAGGGGCAGGAATTCGAACCCCAACTCTTGGACTAATATTCAAGAAAATGAACCAATATACAACGACACGTCCTATAAAATAATGTCCATTTTTTTTTCTCGGTATTTACACTCGAAAAAATAGGATTGGGGATTTAGTAGGGAATGGCTCGAGTTATCTCATTTCGCAATTGGGGTCCCCCTCCCGCGAATCAACTACGTGTGGATCACCGTCATGCGCAGTTATTAACATTCTACCCAATTTCTCTTAGATGTGGATTGATGAAAACTTGACGTGGGACCCAAATGATTACGGAGGAGTCAACATTACCACTCTCAGACCAAGTGACGTATGGCGGCCTGATATATCACTCTACGAAAAGTAAGAAAACTATATCAATATATTAATGATACATCCGAATCACTTCATTAAACAATCTATCCGCATGGTGAGTCGATGCAGTATGAATGTGAGCAGAGAAATTGGTAGCCTGCCTGGCTAGAGCTTGGGTAATATTAGCCTGTTGACAAGGCCTCGTGGCTCTGGCTATTCCACCTCAATCAGCGGCTGAGATGCGTCTAGATACCCAGGGTGAACGCGCGATCGAGTGGCTTTAGCCGGGAGGCCTTTTGCATCCTGGCTTTACTGTCCTGCATGAATTATTCATGAATTGGGATTTATTGACTAATCAGAATGGCCGTCTCCCGGTTGATTTCGTTCGTGATCCGTTCATTATCAAAACATGTAAGAAATGGTAAATGTCGTAAACTAGTTTTGCTTATGAGATGAACATATAAATTATTAATACAAAATATCACATCCAAATTTATTTAACAAGCGACATTATAATAAAATATTAAGCACTTGATGACTTGAGCTAACAATTTATGAGAGATAATTGGACTTTCCTTGTATATAAAATGAACCAGTCCAACTCGTTTCGTTGTATGTTATAGGTATTCGTATTACGTAGAGTTTACTGTGACCTTTATGGATAATATTTGCCAACGGCACGCGATGATACTTTCGGTGATTGGACGCTACCATTTCGGTAGAGAATTCCAGTCTGAAACATTGTTTAACATAAGAAATCCAAACCAGATTACTAAAGGCTACTTGGCTGGGCCACTCGCTCTGGCGTTCACTCGGGTTTTCGCGAGTAGTCTCTTTTTAATCCCTCGGCGTATTTTAGAAATGAGACCTTGTCTAAAGGCTAGGGTAATATTGGAGCGCCTCGAGCACCTTGCGTGGTAGTTATGTGCGCTTTAAAAATAACCGATATTATTATTATCATTTGTATTGCTTTTGAAATATTTATTTTTTACTTTGTAATACAAATTTTGGGGGGTATACCAGTACCACAGGGGACCGGATTTTGTTGATGGTGTTCTTGAGGGGGTGGGTTACTTAATTCTTACCTGTTAGCGATGGCACACATTGGGTTCTATATTAAAAGTAACATAACTTCCGTCTCAAAGGACCCAATTCCTTTAAAGGTAATACAAAGTTTTTGAAAATTTGGTGGATAATGATTCTTTAAAATTTTTATATATTTGGATGCCCCTGTGGTTGTATAATAAGCACTATAAAAAAAATTAGCCCCTAAAACACTTTCAAGAAAAAATGAAAATAACAATTTATCGGTGCTCCCGATAAATTTTGATAAATTTCAAATATCGCATACGGCCGTACAATGGTAGCTGCGCCGACCCTAAAAACTTCAGAATATGTAGTTGTGATATATACCTACCAAACGGGAAAAGCTTGTCATTCAAAATTAGTCAAGAAACATTGTTTTATAGCTTAATAAATATCTTGATCTTGAGAGGGCGCTATACAACATAAACAGTTTGTTATTAATAATTTCATAACTTTAGACTCGATTTCAAGCGCGACAGCGATCACTGCATATTGTAGGATCGCATATGCTTCCAATATGTTCATTTGAACCAAATTTATGACCCCATACCAAAACTATGTATTACCTTTAATACATGCTTATAGCCAAATGTAATTGTAGGTTGTTGACTAATATACGTCCAAATTATTAAGATGAACTTAAAGGTGTAGACCAGTTTTGGAAACTCCCCTTAAAGAATGAATGGAAGCTCTTATTACCAATCATGTAAAAAAAAATTGACTAATACCTGATGATACTTTTGCCGGGAAACCTCCTACTATAAGTTATATATTTGGTAACATATCATATCGATCCGGCCTGGATAGATATCGCGTAGTCCCATTTACATCTTTATGTGTACATTGCTTGTAACTTTACCAAGACTGGGCCAAATTTCTCATCAATTTAATGATTCCAGAACCTTGCAGTACACACCAATACTTATATGCTAGATGATCAACCTTTTCGTATCGAGTCCACAGCGTTTCTTTCATAATGCAATCGCATGACCAGAACTGGTCTATACCTTTAAAGAACGTCCATTTGAAATTCAGCTTGCACAATTAGAAAATTTATTAAAAAACGAGGAGAAAGAATATTATCTGTATTCTACCAACATCGCTGTTCAGCAATGTCGTGCCTAGTTAAAACTGTCATAGTATGAATGGCCTATATAATAGTATTCTTACTTTCTTTTACATTTCTACCTTGTTACTTTGAATTCAGTGCCCAGAAAGACTTTATCAGTATCCAGGAGACCTATATACTGGTCTCGTATAACGGGTCTATGGACTGGTACTTTCCCGCCTTTGTGACTTCAGTATGTCCAATCGATATCACCTACTTCCCTTACGACGTTCAAGAGTGCAAGATCTCCATTGGACCCTGGGCGTACATGAAAAGCATGGTAAATAAGGCATTTTATTCAGTTGATGTGACTGTGTTATTATCACTCAATTTATTTCCATTTTTAAAGTGAATCGGTAACATTGTTGAAGGTTGATGAAAAAAACTGCGTAATTTTTGTATGAAGTGTTACTTATTATATTCCTTCTACTCTACTAACCCTGTAACATGAAAGAAAATCCTGAAAAAAAATCTTACTACAAAGATATTAATGGTCTTCTTTGAAAGCGTCACTGTACAATACCCTCTAAACAGTTAATTCTCCCAAACATTTGTGAATTTTTCCAATTGTTTTTCCTTGAAAAAGGGGCATAGGACAGGCTTTAACAAATCTGTCAACACTAAAATATCTGGATTATTTGGTATATCAACCATTTCATTACTTTGTGACGATTAACATTTATCTAAAATATAATTGAATTGTAATAATATAGTTAGGAGAATTGAGGAATCGATCGGATCAGTTTTTCCCAATTTGTATCATCAAGACAAAAATATTGGGCTGTTTTCAATCAAACTTTCAGATTATCTTTCATTGTAAATCTGGAATTGAAGTCACTACCTCAGCACCATTTTCTCTTATCTGAACAATGTTGCAAGATCCTTTAATGAGTAAGCTGTTGCCAATAAAGTTGAAATTAATTTTATTTTCACCTCTTTTCATGAAAGACATAATAATGTAATATGTTATTGATTGATTGAGTTTATATCTTCTCAGAGTTATACTGGTCAATTTCTATGAATGTTTAGATAGATTAGTACGGCTCTGAGAATATTTGAACTTTAACTGTAAAGAATAAATCATGTTGTCATAATTATCTCATCAAAAAGAGATAACATAAAACGTATCCAAACTTAATGGACAACCGTATAAAAACTTTGTTTACAATCATGTGGGTCCGGCAAATGAGGGCGCGTAGGGGTGGGGAGGGAATGGAGGTTCGGGGCGCTCCGTTGCCTCAGAAGATGAAGGCAATGCGAGAACAAGGACATCAAGTATGGGGATAGGATGTGGAAATGGGTCGTGTTATCTTATTTACAGTCCTCAGAGACGACTTAAAGGTACTATATATTTGCAGGCTCAAAAAGAGAAAAAGTTAAATTCCAACGGCATTTAAAAGAGAATATTAAATTTAGAAATTCCCATAAAAAGGGGGCTTGGAAATGTCTTTAAGTTGGAAAATAACGAATTTCAGTTGTCAAATCGACTTAGGAGCTATAGAGCCAATGATTAATAGTCTTGATTTCCAGACCATTGTACCGCATGGTTGTACGTTTTATGCTGCGCAAAGATTCAATCAGTTTAATTTTGGCCATTACAAGAAGTGGGTTATTAATATAGACAAATGCACATGTACCCTTTACAGCTCATTTTATTTATGTTATGACGAAAGAAAGAAAAAGGCCAGTAAGTTACTCAATAGTGTCTGACAGTGAAGTCTAGCAAGTAAACAGGTTTCCTTGCATAATTTGAATATTCGGACACTGCTGACGTTTCAATTTCACAGATAGGACAAACATGACATATTCACACACTATGAACATGACTGACAAAGAAAGCGGACAAAATATACAGTTCCTCAGATAGACAAAGGAACATCCCTTCACTGCTATTATGTACAAATGTGTAGAACATGTGTCACATGCATATTCACCTGTTNGTTATACTGGTCAATTTCTATAAATGTTTAGATGGATTAGTACGGCTCTGAGAATATTTGAACTTTAACTGTAAAGAATAAATCATGTTGTCATAATCATCTCATCAAAAGAGGTAACATAAAACGTATCAAAACTTAATGGCCAACCGTATACAAACTTTGTTTACAATGATTTGGGTCCGGCAAATGAGGGTGCGTAGGGGTGGGGAGGGAATGAAGGTTCGGGGGCGCTCCGTTGCCTCAGAAGATGAATGCAATGCGAGAACAAGGAAATCAAGAATGGGGATAGGAGGTGGAAATGGGTCGTGTCATCTTATTTTCAGGCCTCAGAGACGACTTAAAGCCGTCAGTCCCTTGATTGCTGACTTACACATAAAGGAATACACCTGCTTTCTGTATAGCAATCAGGTGAAGTACTCGTCTAATTTTTCCCATATCCCTTTCTTCATCTTACTTTTTTTGAATGTTTCATTAAACCACTAAGTGCGATTCTTTCATTAAGTAAGGACAACAAAAACCTTCGCGTAGGATTAAAGCCGTATGTCCTCCTGGTTGGTTACCCACAAGCTAATACTTTCTTTCTCATCCCTGAGTCATATCGCCAGACCAACTCCAAATTGTTCGAGTATCGTCCATTAGGGGTAAAATGATCTATTTAATTATCGCAATCACACACACACCCCGTAAGAGCGGTCTAACGCTAGAGTGAAGACACATTAATTGTTGACAGGAAGAGTACATCTGGTTCAGTTTGTTGTCTGCCCGGTGTTATGCCCGCTAGTGTGGCTAAGGTATAATAAGCAATTCGATTAATACAGATATATCATCAATCAATCAGCTTTTCATGTTGTCTTCTTAATGTCTTTTGCATGGAACAGGTGCATTTCCAGCTCTCTAAACAAGGTGACACCACCATCGATATCTTCAATAGGAACGGGGTCTGGATCCTGGAACGGTCTGGAGGAATCAACAAGGACGCGGTCCTCTGCTGTGACAATAGGACTTGGTCCATAATCGAGTACAACATCACCATCCGTCGAATGTCCAAGTTCTACACGAAGACCGTCGTCGTGCCAGCCTTCCTCCTGACCCTCTTAATGGCGGTTGTCTGTTGGCTTCACCCTGCGTCTGGTGAGAAGGTGACCTTGGCGGTCAGTAACCTTCTGGCGTTGATCCTCTTTCAGCAGCTTGTGGCCGATAGGATGCCACCGAGTGGAGAGACAACGTCTATTATAGGTAATAATGGATTATTGAGACACACAATTAGTTCAATTCCTCAATGCATCTTATAACCACGAAAATAATAACCTACACCATACTGTAAAGCGCTCGGTTATTTGTAACTACGAAACAAAACACGTGGATGGAATAAAACTCAATGGATTAATATTATGACGCTATTTTGTGTGTACTATGAGAAATCTTGAAAAGTATATATTATTTACTCAATATTTTCTAAACTTTCATGTAATCGACATACAAATATGTATATGGTACTACATACATATATATTGGATGAGATTATGGCCCAAGTTTGTCAGCAGTTTCTTGTCACGTTTCGAATATAAGGAGAGCATTTGAAGAGCAATCTTTTTTAGGGCACATTACTTGTATAATTTTCTTCCAAAAAGACAATGCAGAATAAAAAAAACTCACTGACTATTTTTCACCCTTACGGAAACTAAATCAGTTCTTTTTAAACCTTCTTCCCGACTTTGACAGTGAGTTTCTTTATAGTAATGATCGCCATGTGCTGTGCGGAGGTCCTCTGTGCCATCTTCGTTCTTCGGATCTACCACATGGGAGGACAGACCGAGGTCCCGTGGTTACTCAGAAGAGTGATGCTCTGTCCATTCATCCTTCCTCTCTACAACAGTCGGGAGAGTAAAGAGGTCTTTAGAGCACAACAAACGAATTTTAAGTTAGTAAGATATGGGCGCAAAAATCGACCTCAATGAAATTTCAATGTTATCACTTATGTCAACATTACTATTTATAATCAGAGCACGATTTATATCGGCAAAACAACAAAATGGTTGCAAAATTTCCCTTGAGTTGACTTCTCGAAAGTCTTGGCAACTGTTTAAAATGTGTATTTGTTCTACTTATGTCAGAAGTTGGATATATTCATGCTTAGTTATTCAAAATTATTCACACACAAATACAAAACAAAAGTTGTTTCACAATGTTATTGCCCTAAACTCCTTTTTGTGTGAAATTGGCAACAGTGATAAGCGTTATGCTACTTCTGTTTAAATGATCCTAAAAACTGTAATACATTTGATTTGACATTTTAGAATAATGTCTCCGTTGTGGAAAAATCATTCAGTGCATTTTACAAACATAAGCATGTTCTAATTATTTATTTGGTATTGATTTTGGTACCAAGCATGCCAAATGTATCTACTTCTTTTTTGTTATAATGTCGGTAGATGTAAATTCCAACAGTTCTATCCCGATGTTAAAGCAATCCTGTCCTTCGCAAAAAATGTGCAATAAATGTAAAATATAACATACCAAAGAAGAACCTTATTGCTGTTGTTGGTGGTGGTAGTTTGACAATACTTAGAAATAATCTGGAAATATAGCAACTTTTCGCAACCTTATTCGGTAGAATTAATTTCCGGTTCCTTATCATTTCGACATACTTTTGACACCACCTATCACATTTATCTAGAGATTGTCCTGACAGTGATCGGATCTGTGGGTATCAAGCTTTCCCCAAATTTAGTGTTAATGTTTAATTTTAACCCTTTTCTTATTCATATCTTTCATTAGAAAACGTCGAAGATCGAAGCGTGTCGAGATTCCGTCAGACAAAACCAGAGAACCTCCTCCTCGCAACTTCAACGGGCCATCCCTTGAAACTGCACGGGAAGCTGAGGGAGCAGATCCTGCTAGCAATTCTCTCCTTGTCAGCCACGCTAACAACGTATGCCACCTTCACCCGAACACCAGCCATGATTGCCATAAAGAAATTGACCCGGAAATGATTGGACAAACTTGGCGCGATACTGCTATCGTCATCGATAAACTGATATTTGTCATCCTTCTGCTGGTGACCGCCACATCATGGGTTTATATGATCGTATCATTTTCATTTCATTTCTAACTATTTTGAAAGGATGCGGATATATATATATATATACGGTACATTACCGAAGCACACTAATGCACAGTCTACATGAATATTTATGGTACTACAACAAAAACACCTATAGCAAAAATTAAAATATTTCATGGCTATACTTTCCAAATTGCTTATAATATTCTTCTGTTGAAAGACAAAACGATAGCACGACGACATTAATGTGGCTTGTATGGCTTGTATCGTCATAAGAGACATGAATCGTATCCGTAACTCATACTCTATCCGAATATGAAAATATATTTGGTGACTAAAGGACTAGTTTAAAAGATATAATGAATTAAACAGAAGTATATATAGAGAGAGAGAGAAAGAGAGAGAGAGAGAGAGAGAGAGATATTTTATATAGATTTTGGCAAATGTATGTGCGGGCAGATTTTCATCTTTAACGCGAATGTATGACGTCATCTAAGGTCAGAAATGACTGAACTTTCAAGCGGTTGCTAAGAGAAGTATGATAGATATGATCCATGTAAAACAAATATTTGCATTAAAATATTGTAAACAAAAGGATATTTGCATTTATATCAGATCACACTTTCTTGCAAAATCAGGACCATTTTTTCATTTTATGCTTTTTTTGAAATAATTACTTTCTTCATAATGTTGCTGTTATAATCAATAAATTGATGATTATATATTCGGTCGCCTATAAAGATTCCTTTCCCGAGACCACCAACACGTTCAAGCTAAAGCTCAAGATCTCGGTTTCCTTCCATTTTCAAATTTGAAACAATTTGTCATGTGCGTTTTTTATCGTATAATTATTTATTGGAATTATATTAATATATATGAATATGTTATGTATTTTGATTTTAAAAAAAATAGCATATATGTACCTAGTTTGTGTATTACTTGTTATTCTGTAGAATAACAGAAGTAAAATAAAATAACAAACAAACGAATCGATAAATGGAAGAAAGATAAACCAATGAATACCTTTAAACCATCCACATGGTATGCATTTTGATGATTATGATTATAATTAATATGTCATGTAGACCGAAGGTTTATCCCTTCCCGAACGGGTTAATCGAGGAGTTAAAATTATTTAAAGGTACTCTGTCCCATTTGCAGGCCAAAAAAAATGAAAAAGTTAAATACCAACTGCATTTAAAAGATAATGCTAATTTAGAACTTCCCTCAAGGTGGGGCTTGAAAATGTCTTCAAGTGGGGAAAAAACAACTATTATTTGTCAAATCGACTTTAGGGCTATAGAGCCCAAAAGTAATAGTCTTGATTTTCAGACAATGGTACCGAATGGTCATACGTTTTATGCTGAGCAAAGATTCGATCAGTTTAATCTTGGTCATCACAAGTAGTGGGTTATTGATGTAGACAAATGCTCATGTTCCCTTTACAACTCTTGTCATGTATGTTATTACCAAAGAAGGAAAAGGCCAGGCAGTCACTCAATAGTGTCTGACAGTGAAGTCTAGCATGTAAACGGGTTTCCTAGCATAATTTGAATATGAGGACACTGTTAACGTTCAAATTTCACAGATAGGACATACATGACATATTCATAATTCCTGCAATGTTCTACAGCATTTGAGGTTGGCTGCAAAAGGGACATAGTACCTTTAATAGGTGGAACATTATTTGTGAGCTTTCGCATTCTTTTTTTGTTAGTGTGGAAAAGTATCACATTAAAAAATGTCCACTGAAAAGGATGGCTCTTCAAATACCCACATATTCAAAATATGACAAGTAAAAGTTCGATTTCTGGGACCATGCTTTTATACCACATGTTTGCCTAGTACCATGATACTTTACCTGTGTACAGTGCATATACAAGATTAGGTCAATCTCTTACCCATTGATGATTTCAAAACTTCACAGTGCACATCAATACTGATGTGCTACATGATCAACATTTTTCAATCGCTTTCAGACAGTTCCAATGTAATCACATCACCATAACTCATTTTCGTCTATAATTTTTGAAGAGAAAAGTAAATTAAATTGTTATGATGACAATAGTGACGTTAATGATTGTATGAATCATATAAATTTGTATATGTATTTAGATTATTTAACAACATTGGGATCTTCTTGTCTATTTTCAATTGATTGTGATTAATTTCATATAGATGAAGCGGTAAAATAACACAAAGTAGTATTACAGGGTATATGTGTAATTTGGTAATACTAATACATTAAATTGTCATCAAAATCGTCCATCTTAAAGATGATGTTGAGTTCTGGTCATGCGATTGCATTGTGAAAGAAACGGTGTGGAATCGACCAGAAAAGATTGATCATCTAGCATATAAGAATTTGTGTGTATTGCAAGGTTCTGGAATCATCAAAATGATAAGAAATTTGG
>BEXV01004308.1:0-11318 GCA_003118195.1 Hemicentrotus pulcherrimus | reverse complement strand
AAAAAAAGAGTAATACCATATAAAACACTAAAAATTTGAATATGTATATCGAGAAAATATTCAACGTATAATGAATATATATTTTTTAAATTCTTATCATTATCAGTGTTTTAATGTCACGATTGGGTTTCAAACTAGACACATAGTTCCCGGAACGCCGAAGGCGGCGCTATTCATCGAACACTCTATCGGAACACTGTAAATGCTTTCCTTAGGAAAGGACCTGTTGTGAATAAAGAGCTCCAGTTTTATATGATCACGCATACCCTTTATCGCTTTAAATAAATGGATACAACACTGAACAGTTTTAATTACATATGACTTCCTTGAAAATAAATGACTCGCAGGTAATTAGGAGAATTTATCTGTTTTTGTCCAGTTGTCTGATTTGATGACGTCATTGGCAATTTATAAGCGATTTATAAGCCATTGGCTTTTTATATGCCATTATCCCTTCTGCAATTTGTTGGCGATTTATAATTCGAGCTCCAGTTTTCGTTGATCGCGTTTACCCTTACGGTGTAAATACAACGATTTAAAAGCCATTGGCTATTCATAAGCCAGTATCCTTCCTGCTATTTTTTGGCGATTTATATTCTAAATAATACTTCTCTCACGCATTATTTAATAGCGTTTTTCACCGTAGGAAACCACAGAACGCCATCGCATGTTTACCCACCGGGCACCAAAATTTGTGAAACATGTCTGCAAAGTAACCTCGTGTGTTTGTAAGTAAACTGAAGTTATTTTATTTTATTGTTTTTAATCTCACGCACATACAGTACAACATGCAACATGTTTATATTATACCGGTATGAATTCAAATTAATGATGAAATAAAACAAATGTTTTTGACAGTGCACCACTCGCACTGCAGAACCACCCTGTGTGTAGATCTTGTGAAAGTTAGCAGCATACACATCATGTTTGTAAGACTTACAAACATGATTGTTGTTACAAAAAAAAATCTCATTCATGAATTATGTGTCTTTCATTATTAGCTTGGCTGTTTGGTTATTTTTTATTCACAAGAGCGCTCAAATCCAAAGTTCGTAGGGATTCGTAGATGGGGCATAGTTTCTTACGTTCTTTTTACGGAGATTGTACGAACGCCGTATACTTTTTCGTTTTAGTTCACGTAAGGATGCCTTGAGTTCTTCTTACGTCAGATTTACGGCCATCTTACGAGTTTTTGTTTTCGCAAGATGGTCGTACGTGTAACTGACGGTATTCTCAAGTCATTCGTGAGAAGATCTTACGATGTGTTGTATATTGTGTTGGGTTGGATAAGTTGTGAACGTA
This sequence comes from Hemicentrotus pulcherrimus, assembly GCA_003118195.1. Taxonomy (NCBI): domain Eukaryota; kingdom Metazoa; phylum Echinodermata; class Echinoidea; order Camarodonta; family Strongylocentrotidae; genus Hemicentrotus; species Hemicentrotus pulcherrimus. The sequence continues at coordinate 10,016 of BEXV01004308.1, read as the reverse complement.
TACCATACGAGCACCTTACGAAGGCTATACGAATCTCCGTTCGTAAGGCATTCTTACGAACGCCGTAAGAACCCGCTTTGAACATTTTAAGACGTTCTTACGATAATCGTAAGAAATTTGAAGCTTCTAAAATTGTCTTTCGACCCTACGAAATGCACGAAGATCTTGCGTAGTTCTTATTACGACGTTCGTACGGTCGCCTAACAAAGAGAGGGTTTCGTACGAGTTTGACAAATCTTTGAACAAGACCATCAACCAGTATGCGAACTTACGAACGGTCTACGAACGGTCTGCGAACGCTGGTTTCAGACGGCCTTCTTAAGAAGATCTTATGAAATGGTCTAAAATAGTTCTTAATGGTATTTGTGACCGAGGCTTTACTTTATGAGACAAAACGTTATCTTCCTAAAAAAAAGACTCTTATATTGTTTTATAAATCGCTCATCTTGCCATATATTTTAACTTGTAACTTGGTATGGGCTTCAAGTGCAAAGACAAAAATAGGCCTATTTTATTTCATGCGCAAGAATGCGTTTCGCGTATGTGCTGGCTCCCATTATTCAGCCCATACCAAACAATTACTTTAGTATCTCATGAATTTCATACGATTTTTGATACAAAAGCAGGACAGAGTTTGATTTTTATGATTGAATACATGAATTACTTGCTTCCTGATTCGTTTAAGATTATTTTGCTATCAAATAACACTATCCATCCTTACCCTACTCTGAATTTATTAAACTGTCAATTGATAAATCATAAATGATCAATCCTGCCTAAATCAATAAGAAATCGTGGTCCAGATTGTTGGAATTACCCCGGGCTATCACTTTATTATTGAAAGCAATCGCTCATTGTAATAGCTTATTCTGCAACTTTCTTAATGATTAATACTCGGTATCGTGTTGTCAGTTATTTTTTTGTTGATGTCGTCATCTATTATCATTATAATACCCATAAAAAGATATTGTTATATCTTGTAAATGTTTTATTGCTGAACTGAAATTTGATGTGTACGGTGCAGAAGAAAATAAATTCAATTCAATAATATGGATAGATCGACATACATGACTGTGTAGAAATACTGTCACTTTATATATACTTTTTTTAAAATTATGAATACAATTGTATCTTAAATTCTTAGTGAATTTCTTCAACGCCATGATTACCATGTGCTGTGCAGAAGTCCTCTGTGCCATCTTCGTTCTTCGGATCTACCACATGGGAGGACAGACCGAGGTCCCGTGGCTGCTTAGAAGAGGGATGCTTTGTCCAGCTATCCTCCCCTCTACAATAGCCATGGGACTAAGGAGGTTTTGAGAACACAGCAGGCAAATTATGAGTAAAAATCAAATTCTATGCCAAAAAGGTCGGATCAGAACAACGACCTCGAACTAACTTCACCTAGAACAACTACCCCATTAACATGCTTAATGACAATTAGCCATGGAGAACATTGACCCCTGTCAGTATCCTCTAGACAAATAAATATATCACCATAGAAAAAAATGCACCCTTGGGCAAAATTAATAGTTTGCTCTGCCTAATTAAAGACAAAACCCTCCAGGAGATTAACTCTAAGACAACTTCCGAGCGGACACCTTTCTTCGAACAACTACCCCCTGGACAACCACTCCTAGGACAATAACCCTGGACAGGTTTCATCCACTAGCTACCCTGCAGTATTTTGAAAGTAATATTACAAGGGGTTTACGAGTTAGAAATCTATTTCGTAGTACTTGTCCAGTTTTGTCCTGTTTTAAATCGCCAAAAACCCACAAATACATTATTCTCTGTCTAGGCCGATTAATGGTAATGGTACTTCTTTTCCTCCTCCTCCTCCTCCTCCTCTCAACTTTCCTCTTTTTCTCCACCTCCTCGTCTCCCTCATTCCATTGTCTTCATCTTCTTCCTTTATTAGAAAATGCCGAAATTCTCAAAGTACCCACATATCATCAGACGCAACCACATAGAATCATTCCGACGGCTCATCGCGGACTACGATAATGAAGGAGCCGCCAGATACTACGAGCAATCCGCTACTCCATGGAAACCAAGTCAACCCTAAGACCAGTTGATTGACGGTTGAAGTCACAAGAATAAATCACAGCATCACAATTATTATTGAAAAGAGGTTTGAAAAATATTCCAACTTTATGGCCAACAGTGTACATTTACACAAGATACATTTATGAGATGATATTAAATTTAGCCATAAAGAATAAATGACAGTTTCACACCCATTTATTGAATGTGGGTTTGGTTTATATAAACAAATACACCTTTATGGGCAACAGTGTGCATTGACACAAAATACAAAAAAAACTTTATCTATCGAAAATAAACCACCGTGTCAGCATTTTTTCTTGAATAGAAGTTAAACAAAAATATCCCAACTTTATGGGCAACCGTGTAAATTTGGCAGAATATTACATTATGAGGAGATATAAACTGTATCTACCAATCTATTTTTGAAGGTTGAAGTAAAGGAATATTCCATTTTTTATGTTGAACAGTCAACGTTTAACAGAAGATGCTTTTACGAGAAAATATCAATTTCATCTATCAAGAACAAATCATATAGTCACAGTCATTGCTTACAAAGAGGTTTAAAGACTATTCAAACATTTGGAGCAACGGTATACATTTACAGGAGATACATCGATTAGAAGATATACACTATATCTATCAAGAATAAATTAAAGTCTCACAATCATGACTTCAAAGGAGGTTCAACAAATTATTCAAACATCATGGGGCAACAGAGTACATTCACATACCAAACGCAATACATGATGGCTTTGTAAATTAAATCAATTTGATTTTATTAAACTGATAAGCGGTTATTGTATTTTTTTCTGATGTAAAGTTCTCATATATTGTATAAAGTAATTGATCTAACAAATAACCTTTTAATTTAAGTTAAATTAGGAAAGTTAAAAGCACATTGTAAGCATTTCACTATTTGGACTACGAAATAAAACTGATAATAAAAAATTGTTAACTCAAAGTTGCGGATAATTGTTAATGATGAATTTTTGTTTGCTAGGAACCTCAGCTATAATAATATCTCTGTTTGCCATAAAAAATGTGAAATGTGCGTGAACGCTAGGCCTTTATCAATGTCACAAATAAAGAAATATTAATATCTTAGAAAATGTAATAAATAGTTAAAACAAAATGAAACTGAATTATGGTAATCATTTAAAAACTTTAGCTAATCGTTTGGTTATAATAACCAATTGAGTCATTTGAAGTCACAGATATGTTTTCAAAATATTGCAGTCGCCAAACGGAAGATGACAACAGTTTATATCTATGAACAACAAGAAAAGAAGAAGAGAAAATAATTGACGACGACCTGGTAACGGACTAGTAGAATATGAGCAATATCAAATGATAAATATATTATCTAGTTATTCTAAGTTTGGAAATTGAAATGAAATGAATGAAATAATAGACCGGCATCCTTAATATGTGCGAATGTAAATATACTGAAATTCCTTCAACTGAATTTTAATTCTAACTGGGTGAGGAGGGGGCACAATGGCGCACGCCCAAACCCCCACGTACAATTGTTTGGGGGAAGTGGTTCTGTTGTTTCTCTTTTGTCAGTTAATTTAAAAGCCAACGGGCAAACGTAATATTTTATGACCATATTTCTTTTTTCGATTCTCACATAATTCTATGTTGTATAATGTAATAAGCCCTAGTATCTATTGCGTTACGGATTAGTACTATTGATATAAGAAAGGACATAACCTATCATTAATCGTATTAATGGTTAGTTCGTAGAAGAAGATAAGAGCCAGCTGCGGATAATGTCAAAACTAGAACTAAAACGAAATAAATGCTTAATATATCATGTATAATCACGTAATTTCAAAATATAATTTGAGGCAATTGAAATTTCGTTTTTCATCATAAATAATTTTGCATACAATAATTGTGAATACAAAAACAAAGTTGAAATTCATGTCAACGTTAAAACATGCTTATTTGTTGTTGTTGTTCTTCCCAGGTATACTACGAGTCCAAACGTAAACTCAAGACGAATATAGTTATTTCTCTCAGCATAATCCGGCACCAGACTATGGGGCAAATTTTTATGGTAGCCAAAGTCAAAATGTTGTTAATTGTCATCACAATATCAAGACAACATTATAGTAAACATGAATGTGATAATGTATTCAATTTCTTTATTAGTTCCAGATCGCGTATATGAATCATTTATTACCAACGAATGACCAGTAGCAATGCACAGAACCTTATTCTTTAAAGGAATAGTTGAGTTCTGTTGCAGAGGGCGCTACACATAATAATGTTTTGTGATATAATGAAAAACTGAGTGTCAAATTTGAAAGAACATAATATTTTAATGACAAAATCATCTTTGTTTGATCAAAATCGGTTCAGAGACGGCTGAAATATAACGATTTCTAAGACTTGTGTACCACCACAAATATTAGATATTTTGAAAAATTTGAAAAAAACCGTTGGCAAAAATTAAATAACGCCTTTTATGTCGTATTTCAGCAAATGCCGATGTTGTCTTTGTTGTTGGCATTTTCTTTTTGCTTATATAACGCACAACTAGCCGGCTTATGTATAGTTATTTTTAATTGAATAATTAATTAACAGTCACCGTGTTTTTTTTTTTTTTAAGTGGAGCTGAATAAGTATGCTCGTATTGGCTAAATTTCACACATTTTGGGGTCTAAAATTACCCTCATAGCAATTTTAGGTTCTAAAAGGGCACTAGAAATGTCAAAGATAAGAATAAAAGCAATAACCATGCACTTTGAAGGCATTTGCAGTCTGAAAACAGAAATCAACTATCCTTTTAATGAAATCATAGAACCAACAAATGGGGAAATATGTTGAGGGGTCTCAACGGTATTTGGTTACATTTTACCTTCGGCAGAGTGACGTGACATGTTTTATTTCAGATCTCACTTCATCCTTTTGGTGCATTTAAAAACAGTTTCCCCTTCTTTTTTCATCATTTTCTCGATCCCCTAAAAAACTGACTATCAATAACGATTAATAACAAAATTTCATACTTAAAATAATTACGATTATTTAATGAAAACAGGTATATTACAAATTTAGTCTAAAAGGCAATTGTTGTTGATATTTTCATTAAAATGGGTTCAAAGCCGGTTTTAAAGCTGCTACAGAGTCATTTTGCAAAAAATGATTTATGACGTGGAAGATTATATTTGATTCTTTTTTTTTTAATTTAATTTATAACAGAACTTGCTGTTCAATTTTAAAGAAATTTGCAAAACGCACATAAAATATGGATTTCATTGGAACGGTATGACCAATTGGAAGGGGTCTTGAAATATACAGAACATTTCTTCTTCTTTTGGTGAAAGGTCATATAACAAAACAAAATCTGCTTATTTTGCAAAGCAAGAGTCGAGAACAATTACAGCGACTAATCAAAACGAGTGGATCTTTTAACTTTTATAAATACAGAGTAATATAACTATGTGATATTTACCCAACCAGGTTTTTACTGCAGGGCAAATAAATCTTGTTCCTTGAATCCGTATAGATAACGGAGAACGTACTATCCATGCAAACGCTATATTCTTTCCGCTTAAGTTCATGTTGAAGTTGTTATTTATTTCCACTACATATTACCGTTTGTTAACACTTCCAAGTAATGTTGCACGTGATACAAGATGAAATTCGAGATGGTGGCTCGGGCTTTGGTCCCTTGGGCTCCTCCGATTCATTTTCATTTTCAGTGTCACTACAAAAGAGTGGTAAATCCCTTCAGAGACGAACCAGAAATGACGTCATGGTATGAGATGCAAACATGTGAAGCGTATTACACTTAGTATCGTCATCAGTATATAAAATTAAAATAATAATGATGCCGCGGCATATCTGAACGAGCATTAAGTCAACAAGCTGATGTATGCGAACCGTAATGAAGTTAGTCGCTCTTGATAAATAAACAGCGATTCTGCATAAATATCAAATCACAATCAAAATCTACTAGCACCCCAGACGCGCAACCCTAAAGACGGTTATCAGGAAATAACTTACGATTCGTCAATACCCCTGACACTTATACATTCTCCGAAGTGTATCTGCCTGAAGGGAGATGGAATTTAAAAAGAGACTTTCCTTGCTTTTAATTCTGAAGATATTTCTTGCAGGAGTGGTTTTGGGCAATAAGAATATCATCAACCTGAACAATGGCGCCTACTCCAATCTACTCATCGCCATTGACAGGAACGTGCCCGAGGATCTGAACATCATCGATAATCTCAAAGTAAGAAGGATTTAGTATGAGCGTTTTTTCTTTATATATATATATATATATATATATCACCTTATTTAATCGTACATTATTAATTCATTAGTATCGTTTCATCATAACTTTTACGCCAAATACTACTAAAATAACTACTACTACTTTTGCTGCTGCTCCGTCTTTTACTACTAATACCACTAATACTACTACTGCTACTTCTACTAATAATATTATTATTACTACTACTACTACTACTACTACTACCACCACCACATTTTTGCAGCCGCCGATTCAGGGTTTGGTGAAAGGCGGGGCAAGCAAATGGAAACAAAGATGTTAATTGTTTCAGGAGCATTTGGGGCTCGCAATCTGGAAGGGATACATTTCTGCGTTACTGAGTATGCACAATTTGTTTTTTTTTAAATAAATTGCATGGGTTTGTCCCCCCCCCCCGCCCCCTCCACTCCCTCTACCCGCCACAGATTAACCTACACATTATTGTTAAAGCAATTATACATGGTCATGTATAACGAGATAATGTACCGAAAGATAACACTTATGTTTAGATAAAGAGGCTCAAAGTAAAGATAAATTGAAGTTATTGCGGAATTCACGAGGAAGACTTGCACNCCCCCCCCCCCCTCCCCCAAGAGAAGATTTCCCTTTATATATTTCTAAACTTTGTACCTTAATTCCTTATTTGTACTGCAAATGTATACTAGCGGGTGATGTGCAACGACCGGGAATGATAAATTGTGTATTTTGTAGTGACAATTTTATGAATTCGACTGGATGCGGTGAGCGTCTTTGAAAAATGACTGAAAGGCATCCCTCAGCCTGCAGTCAATCGTTGACCTTATGGAATTTTTTGCATTTGTAGAATCACTCTCAACTCTCAGCCTATTAATGTTTTAATATTTGCTCAGATTCATTTTACCTCCGGTTGAGTATTTAACGGTTCTATGGAAACGTTGTATCATCCGCTCAATCTGACTTACGTGCATAGAGCAAATAAGCATTTTTGTGCATGAAGCTTTCTAAAAGGTGTGTTTCTTTCCATTGGGGTTAGCTTTCAAAAAGTATGATATACAAAAATGATATGCAATTTCTCTGTACTTTTGTCGGAAAAAGATAAAAATCCAGCACAATGTCGTCTCTTCTTGCATTGGAGCAGAGCAAAATAGCGACTTTGCACCGCACTTCTGCCGCTCTCTCAAGCTCTAACTCGTTCCATTGTGTTCGGGCGGTTTTGGGGTGAGCGGCTAATGAAAATACGAATCTTAAGCCTAGATCTGATATTAAAATTGTTTTTGATTGATTGTATATTTTTGTCGGTATATACGAAACATAAACGCTTTACCAATAACCTTTAGTATTCTGCACAACATTATGTTGTACCTCTCCCATCATTGTGTCATAGTTTACTTACCCATTCAAATAATGGAAGTGCCTGCCCGATGGAGCCAGTGGCCCGTGACCCAAGAGCACTGAACACCGTGTGGGAGTCAGTTATTTTGGAATATCAAAACTTGGCACTCTAGCGCAATCCTAGACTGTAGACGCTTTTTTTAAAATCTTTAATTGATTAGGATCATAAACATGTCCACTAAGTCATCATGTTTATCATGATGCACCTTCTAGGAAAAGGAAGTTACTTTCCCTAAACGTTATTATCTAAATTATTGAAGCTCATGGCTTTTTAAACATCTTAGACATCTAACTTATTCATATGAATGATCATCAATGTCTCATAAACAGTAAAGTTACGAGTGCAATTTTTAATGACAAAGATGCATGTTATAAAAACTATCATCATGTACTATGAGAATAAAGAATTATATGCGTGATATAAAAATCATATTTAGTGCAACGATGCCTGACAAAAAGGGCACTGCTTTGTAATAAAATTGAATTTTAATATGGAGAATGGAGAGATGAAAGGAAAGGGAAAAAAGCACATGAAATATTAGAAGCGTACATATTGCTCGAAAATGCTCGTCAAATATTTTATCAATATTTGAATACACCTATCACAACAAGACAAATCATGATTTGATATACCTAAAAACAGAATAGACCTTTGGTTTTGATTTTTAGTAAATATCCCTGTTAAAGTGGCTATGATCTTGTTTTATATCTTTACTAATTATATTCTTGAACTTCATAAAACCTAATTTCCTTGTCCCCTCTCCGTCACCCTCCGCCTTCTCCTCAATCCCATTCCTCTCTCCATCTATCTCTCTATCTCTCTTTCTTTCTCTCTCTCTCTCTTTTTATATATTCATTTCCCTTCCCTCTATGTCTCTGTCAACCCTCCCTCTCCCTCTCTCAGACGATGTTTACATCAGCATCTCAGCATCTTTACAATGCCACGAGGCAGCACGTCTACTGGAGGCACATTAAGATTCTGGTCCCAAACACCTGGTCCATCCAGAGCCAGTACCAGTTTGCTAGAACCGAAACCTTACAGTCTGCCAACATTATCGTGCATAGCTTTACAGATGACGAACCGTTTGTTGATAACTTAGCAGGATGTGGGAAACAAGGAACTCTGATGCACATTACACCGGCCTATATTCTAAATGAGCCGTACCGAGAAAACAAATTTGGCGCTACAGGTATGTGTATTTTATGAAACTGCATTTTGTATTAAGATTAGAACGACATGTACTTGTAGGCCTACAAATGGAAAAAGACGTCATAGTAACATTTGTGAAGAATCGGCAGCAGCATATTGCCAGTTGCCGAGCAGCATGTGAGACAAATATCTGACAAACAATAATGTTTGCTGTAGTGGCATCAATAGTGAAAACAAATCACATCTATAACAGAACGTTTTCAAAAACGAATTGACAAGAAATTTAATATAATTAACGGGTGCACACAGTACGTCTAACTGTTTTGCTATTAATGGAATACAATTATTAACCATCATCATCCCCAATCTCACCACCATCATTATCATCATCATTAAGTTATCATGCAGAGGTATGAGTATAAATTATGCAGGCCCGCACACACCATTACGAAAAGAAAAAAATGGCTACGCTACGGCCCTGACGTATCTTTTGAGGTGCCGCAGTTGGCAAAGATATCGAAACATATTTGTTTTTGTTTATCTTCATGTCGATAGACAGCGTCTTAGTCCGAACATGGGGGTATTACCGCTGGGGATTGTTCAAAGAACACTATGACGGCGACGAAGGCACTGCTCCTGCCTACGACTCACCCGGTGGTGGCACAGAAGGAACCCGCTGCTCTCTCAAGATCAAGGGAAATGTTGTGATGCCGAATGGAACTCCTTGCCAGAGATATCCTAACACTGGTTATAATTCCGATTGCCGCTTCGTTCCTGAGACCGGAGGACAGACGGCAAAAGCTTCACTGCTGTTTGGAACCAGAGATGCTCATATTCGTTCAGTAAATTATTTCATTTGGTTCATGATTAGTTAGTTATATGTCCTATAATTCATATTTGACATTTCACTCTTATATCGTGGCATTCATATAAAATGAGGTCCAAGGTATTTGTTCATTAGCTGCCCCACATATACTTTGGAATCATCAGTGAAGTAATCATGGTAAGGCGCCTTGGATTAATTCTCATGTGCGAGAAGCTGCAGCTTTTTAACCTGAGAGCGCTTGCTGTAAAACTGCATTGAGTTAAACCCGGATGCGCGATTTGCCCACGCAAAGCTGCATTGTGCGTGTCCGAAGACCGTGACGGCTTTTTCAAGTCAGA
>BEXV01004307.1:10041-20910 GCA_003118195.1 Hemicentrotus pulcherrimus | reverse complement strand
GTGTGTGTGAGAGAGAGAGAGAGAGAGAGAGAGAGAGAGAGAGAGAGAGAGAGTGATAGAGAGAAAGCGCGCGCTTAATATTTAAAGCCGTTTATGACAACAGCAAAAAAATGCATTCATCAAGTAGTTTTTGTTTGTATCTTGTACTCTCTCCTTGAATTTTTTTTATGACAAGAAGAAGAACTTGTACAACTACAACAACAACTATACTACTACAATAACAACAACAACTACTACTACTACTACAACAACGTAAAACTTTTACTTCTACTACTTCTGCTGGTGGTGCTGTTGGTGGTGGTGGGGCTACTCCTACTCTTCCTCCTCCTCCTCCTCCTCCTTTTCTTCTTCTTCCAAACAAAAGGGAATGAACAGCTGTTTCACATCTTTAACATGGATTCATTTGATCATGCAGCCTAACACGTGCAATTTGTAATAAATCCTCTTGTTCATTTCCCCCCTTATGTCATGGTATAATGTGAATATCATCTGACCCCATAAAATTACAAGTGCTTCTGAATCCACATAAAATCATGTTCAAAGATAGAATGGGGTTGCCGAAATAGCCCAACACTTTCCAAAATAGGTTATTATGACATCGGACACATTCTGCTGGTACGTCGGGAACGATATAATGCGAGGTCGCCTCTCTAAATCTCTATTTTTGTCTTTGTTGTCTTTTATTTCTTCCATCATTTATTAATTGAATAATACTTACATAAAAACACAATCATATCGATTACAAAGAAAAGCACAGGAAGTATACTTATATCACAAAGTAAATTATCCTTTAAAAAAAAAAATCAATTATCAACATTTTTTTTCAATAGGGGATACTTTTCAACATTTGCTCTCCATAATATTTTCTTTAAAAACTGTCGAATATGTTTGTAAAATTACATTTTCTTTTGTGTGTCTATAAAACATAAGAATTTGAATTAATAAATAGACTTTTAAAAATTACATATTTTGACTTTCCATAACCACATTGCTTGAATACAATCATATCACTGTAATCAGTTGTTTTAATCATCAAACAATACTTCTGTTTTTCTCAGAAAAAATTAAGAATTAAAATTATTTTTGAGTAATCACAATCATAAAATTAATGATAATAATTTTCCGTGCATTTGCACTTTAAGCAATAATAATGATCCGATTTATGAAACGATTTAGATATTCTTCACATGCTAATAACTTATGGAGTAGTTTGTGATCAAACTGTTTTAATCGTAATTCTATAACGTATATGTCAAATTCAATTTCCATATATTTGCCTAGGGATAATTTTTTTCCCCAAAAAATATTCCCATTAAATTTGAATATTTGAGTTTATAAAGGTTCTATCAACTAATACCTTATAATTTGTGACATTTTTATTTTCAAAAAGTGCTCACTAACAGGTACAGATCCATGGTCTAACAAATCTATGCATATATCATATATGATTATACAATATTATAACGGATAGAAAGAGGGAGAGAGAGAGAGAGAGAGAGAGAGAAAGAGAGATGTGAGCGAGAGAGAAATGAAGAGACGAGACAGGAGAAACAACGATATTGAGGCAGAGGTATAGAGGAAGAAGAGATTGTAAATAACATAATGAGTGAGTTTTTTGATTTACTAATTAATCTTCTGTTATGTCACTTGACACATTCTAAGGAAGGTACACACTAAAGAAGAGAAATATGAATAATTCACCAGGTCCCCCCTTTTTCAGAAATAAAAACTTGGATACGCCTCGTGCTTCTTCCGTATATCTCTTGAGTTCTTACTTCCTTGACAGCAATGAGATGAGAGGATAATAGATTGTAAATGGCTGGAAGTTTGTCATTTCAATATCGAGCCTGTACAGATAAGAGAGATAAAAACTAAAACTACCCCAATTAACTTCACTTGAGACATAAGCACTTAAGTAATCAAATTAAATGTTAAAAAAACATGTTTAGCATCTTGTCTTTTTGAAAAATATGAAGGTGGAGGCCCTTTTTTTTTCTCTTTTTCTTCCTCAGAATGGCCGCTCGGTACATTTTCCCTGAAAGTCGGACTTTTTTTGAAGATGGCCACCGGCATCTTTTTTTTATTTTTGATATCAGAAATAGATCATTTTAGCAGCATGTTTTTTCATGTTTTTTTTTTCTTTAACAAAAAAAAAAAAAAAAAATTATTAAAAAAATTATTTGAAGAAAAAAGTAGGCGGACCCAAAGGGAAGCAGGCGGGGACGCTAAACATGAGTTTTTAAAAAAATTAACTCTCCTAATTGTTAGTCATCATCTATTCGAAGTCTATCAAAATTAATATTGAAAGTTATACTCCAGGTAAACCTGTCTTAAAGGGATCCGGTAACTTTGTCTCATATTCTGAAACAAATTCTGGATTTAGCTCACTATGCAATGATAATTATAAACCTTTAGGTCAGTCAGGAACCCCGTAACTTTTACAAGCCGATCGCCTGTCTGATTATCAAGATATTTATGATTGGAATTTCAAATTTTGAAAACCGTTCGCCTGACGGTTTTCATAACACTACAGTCTATTGGGGAAAACAAGTATGGTAAAACCGGTCACTCAACGATTTTTTACTTTTTTGAGGCACTTCTTGATCATTTTTAAGCGAATTTTTTCTAGGGCTTCATTATTACACCATATCACAGACACAGATAACACGTAGGGCCGTGTATCTCAGATTTAACATTGTTAAACGACCCCTTTAAGGTATCCCCTCAATATTCTGTTCCAATAATAAAAATATTAAAAGAAAGTTGTAAGGTCATGTGGAGGGTGATATCATCTCATTTCTGAGTCATATACGTGTTTCAATGGTAAAGTAAAAGATCCTTGCGTATCTAATTTCAATATCAATATGAGGGTAAAACAGTATCCATAAACTTATGTGCGATCAACAGCCCTTGATCGTTCGAGAAATCGATACTTGTTTACGTTTCTACGAGGCTAAACCTGCAATTAACAGACAGGGTTCACTTCTACCAACACAAAAAACCATAAAAATCGAAAATTCGAGATCAAAAAATGGTATTGTTCTTAATTCTTCTTGTCAGAAATTTTCTAATGATTGTCCCCTTTTATACAAATTGGCGCTCTCACTGAATCTTGATAGAGCATGTAGAAATCGATTGTCACATTAGTACACATAAAGTACATTGCCCTATATGTTACAATTAAAAAGAAATCAATTAAAAAGTATCCATTAAGAAGGCGAGTTGGCTCAGTCGGTAAAGCATCTGCCTGTCGAACCAAAGAACTCAGGTTCAAATCCAACCCAGGTGAATGACTGAAGCATGCGTTGATTGTTAACGTGCTCCCATCCATTGCTAAACTTGATTAAATATATCATATGAATATATAGGCTTATTCCGTAGTATATTCCGTTGTTTATTCAAATACGGGTACATTAAATTAGTTGGACTTATTCAACAAGAATTCATTATGAAAGCATGCACCATGGAAATCATATTAAACGATGAATCGGTGTTAACAGGGTCCAACGTGCCCCCAAGTCTAGACCAAATGAATCAAGTTCCTGTACCTGCATACAGAAACCACAATGGTAAATCATTGCTGTAAGCCTCTTATTTAAACCTCATTGGTTACGTAACATAGACATATTATTGAGGTTATAAATAAATAGAGAAATATCAACAGAAAGATGATTTAATCCAGTTGAGAGGATGGTGGTTGTGATCATGATAAAGATTACATTCATTTTGCCTAACGCGTAATTTTGATAATGACCGGTCATTTTCAAATGCTAATAATCGGTCATTAGTAAAATCATTTTATAAAAACTTATTTGGTAAAACAGATAAAACATAATCTTATAAAACAAAATAGTACACATCATTTTGTTCGGGTACAAGGAAAATTACCCAAACTCGGTACCTTCAAAAAGGTCCTAACACCCTCGGCTATCGCCTCGGGCGTGTTAGACTGTTCAAAAGGTACCTTGTGTGGGCTATTCGTATTAATGTTCTCACCGTTGTGTATTATTTGTATAATACTATATCCCGCCGATCATATTAAAGAATAACCAGTTCATTTCATTAGAAAGGTCTTGATGATTACAGTATTCAACTATGTTCTCTAATGGATTGTTAATTGTAACTGCTCTTCCGATAAACGTTAGTGTCTATGGACATTTGGATAGTTGATAAACTTGATAGAAATGGGATGAAAGCAATGCTCACCTGGCGCACCATCTGACCCAATTCAATCATGTGTTTACATTCGAAACTGAAGTGAAAAAAATACATCCCCCCCCCCGGTAAAGGGGTACTTTTCGTGCGACAAAGTCCGGCCCGAGAATTGTGAAAAAGGGGTGTATTTGACTTTCACCTGGAGATTTCTTTAAAAAGGGTTTTTTTTTTTCTCTCTCTCATCTCTTTGGACTCCTGAGAAATTATTCCGAATTTAGGGGGGGTACATTGAGCATTTTTCCTGATTTAGGGGAGTCTCCAAGGCAGGAAAAGCCCGCGAAAAGCCCGCGAAAAGCCCGCGAAAAGCCCGCGAAAGGGGGGTTCGAAAATGTTGGCAGTCCTCAGATTAGGGGGTGTTTTCAAAAAGAGGAAACGAGCATATGCGCACCCTAAATAAAAAGAAAAGTGCAACGAACTGATATGAGACTTGCAATATTCATGGAAAATGTTACATCAAATTAAAGTTCAATGTATGTAATGACATGGACGGCCGATGAAGATAGATAATATTATAGAGTGTTGATAAATTTGAAAGGGACAAAACTATTTTCTTAATATCCAACAGTCTATGAATCGGGTTAGAAAATAAATCATAAACATGGTAAAAGTACGTCCTGCAACGCTTTCATTTTTAGAAAAACCACAGGGTTATTGTGGATTTGAAAGAAGAGCGTAAACTTTATCGATGGTTATGGCTAGTTCACTCAATACTGTTTGTTTTAGTAATATTCAAATATTCAAAAATATGATTATTGTTGTACTCCGTCATAGATTTCAAAATCACCTGAAAAGCCCCACAATCATTCGACCCGAACCCATTTGCAATATTATTGGGTTTTTTTTTGCAACTTAAAACAAATACGACAGTTTGAATGTCAGGGATTTTGAAACAATCAGATTGATATATTCTTTAACCTGTATAATAATATCGAATAAAATGTAATAGAATTTGATAAAATCAAAACATTTCACCGCTATACGTCCAAAAGATTGGCATCTACATGACATGTTCTGATAGCCAAGTAATTATTGTACTTTGGTCACTATGTCATTTTTGTTATATTCACATATATTTGAAACTCGGTCATCTTTAAAGCAAACATAGTCCAAGTCCAATACTTGCATTAAAAAAGACCAGTCATGCATTGTTCGAAGATGCTGCTACCTTTAATCTCTTATTCCTGTCATGAGACTCAAGAGAATGAGGTGTTTTTTGTTGTTGTTGTATCTTTAGACTTTGAAATGGTGCTAATCCTAGGATTTCCCTTAATCCCCTTTTCTTCCGTCAGGCCCGTATTTTCTCGAGGCAGATATTAAGAAGTAGACATTTAGTTGAACTCTCACATTCTCTTATTTTATTTGTTTGCGTTGTCTTGTCTTCTTTGGCAGTTTAACTCCAAGTTCATGCCCTTTATAAAAAGGAATATAGATAATTTAAGATGGCCTGTTGAATTGAATGGAATTTTTTTTCCGTAAATCTACTGAAGGAATCGATATACACCGTTTATTTGTAAACACATTTGTAACACTTTCACAATTGTTTTTCTTCTCACAAAGGAATTATTAATTTTCTGCGACTGCGGAGAAACTCAGACAATGGACCACATTTTGTAGTGCGGCGGAATGGGTTGCACAGGTGAAGACCTGGCCCTTGTTAATGAAACGGCCATTGCAGCAATCGTGCGATGGAAGAACCTGATTTAATTTAATTTAATTTAATTAAGGAACTTTACATAGGCCTAACTATCTTGATCTAAGGAGACACGAACGAACGAACTTCAAAGTTGTCTTCATTATCTTTCATAAGATATTGCTTTGCCCGCTGCCATCACGTAGAAGACATTAATCCTGTGACAAAAGTGGTTATTTCTTTCGATTGGAGTGGATATGTAATGAAGAGTAATTGAAGTAATAGCGATAATAAGGAAATAGTGTATGATCGTGTTCCTTCTGGTATACAAACAAAACACAAACTAAAAAGTTGTATTTTTGTAATTTTGAAGGAAAACAAATAAGCAAACATAGATTTTAAAAATACATGGCCAGAAACTAATTTTTTAAATCTTTTCGTTAATGGTAAACACAGAGAGATCAGTAGCTTAACTTTGCCTTATTTACTTGTTCAGTTTATTAACACGAATATAGCTTGCAGGAAAACTGTGCATTATTTTAAACATTAAACCGAAGCAAACACATGTATATGATATATCTCCCGGAACTAAAATGACCGGCAATAATGCGACAAGAATTATTAAAAACATCAAGGGCAGTCATAACACGATTTCTAGGTCGTTGTGATTTGGATTCAATTGATATCGTGAGAATAGATCGAGCTATAAAATATTGTACCATATCGTTGTGATTTGCTAAAATATTGTACCATATCGGGTGATTGTGATCATCAGTGTGCTGGCTCATTGGAAGAGACAACATTCATTACAATAAAGCTCATTTAGCTTTAGCTAACTGGTCTCACCACGCTCACGTTCCGAGGGATGTTTTTGTGGTTTGACTGGTATACCTTGATCTAGCTCTGTAAAATAATTTAATATCTTCCACTTTCCTGATTTATTTCAACAACAGGCAGTGTTGTTTCCGGACCACTCACGTTTAGTTCAATATTCTGCTTTAAGAATCGTTTTTGCAAGCCACCATCCGCATAGGTTTAGAATGTCTGGTGTGCCTCGCCCAAGTCATCGAGCATATTGGGGAAGTCCACCCTGATAATAAGTTTATTTTGTTAGAAGCAGAAAAATGAGAGGAATAGCTAAGTCAGTGAAAGTTTAAGCAAAATCCGAGAAAAGACAAAGAAGTTAGGGATTTTGTTGCGATCAATCAAACACTTGTTGACAACTCCGTGGCGTTTCTAGCAAGGTCCCCTCCTATTTGCTCTGTATACTAACAAAAATGAAGAAATTTATATTTTCCCTAAAGTAAATGTTCAATCATAATCAAATGCACCCTAAATATGATTATTGCAACAAACAAAAATGTGTTATACGACCCCTGTATAGAACAAATCCATGCTATCATTAATAACCCAAAAAATGAAAGTTTATGAAATTGCTGCACAGAGCGAATTGGAGAGGACCTCGGCAGATTCCTCACAGTTTTGCCAATTTGTGTTTCTCTGATGAAATTTTTTTTTAAATTCATAACTTTTGGTCAAATTTTAACTCATTTGGTTCTCTCATTTTTTTTCTTCTTATGATGCCTATCACCAGCTCATTATCAGGATCCGTCAATCCACAGTTGGACATTGAAGTTCGTCTGTGTACGTGTGTGGGCGGGGGCAGCAGATAAGGCCTAAAATAAAAACTTGTATTGCCCTTTGGGTGCCAAAACATGGGTCGGTTGGTCGGAAAAGTTTTGTTTTTAAACTTTTTTTGTCGCCCTCTTTTGGCCGATATTTTTCAGTTTTTATTTTTGTATTTTTTTTCCCGCCCTCATTCGGCTGATATTTCTCAGTTAACAATGCTTCAATACATGTGCTTCAGCGTCATCATTCAATTCATATATTTTCACCTCATAAACCGAAGTAAAAAGAAGTATGATCCTATTCATCTTTTGGTAGAGACAACTTCTAGAAACTCTTTGAAACCCGTTGCTTAAAGCTCCACTGTAGTACTTGTAGCTACTTGCTCCCTCTATAAAGCAGACAAAGCCTAATTGGTGACCATTGGTCCCCCATGATCCTCTTTTCCTTATGTTAACTGAAAGCTGATTTAATGAGATAACCACCTGTCCAGTGACTTTACAATGGTGGTCTAATCCCTTCTGTAAACTAGTACTTAATAATTATGGGCTTTAAATATCTGGCGTATAAGATCCCGGGCGCCATGGCTCCGTATAGTAGAGCAGTGGTTCCGTAAACGGGAGATTTCGAATCCAGTCGATGCGCCAGTGCCCTTTTGTGAGGTTTTAATCCTCATTACCAAGTCCTTCGGAGAGGACTTATAGCCATCAGTCCTTTGGCTGATTAATTACAAGCAGCATTCTTAGCAGTCAGAAAAACCAACCAAATCACAATCACAAATATTTCCCTCTCCTCATACCTCTTTGATAATCCACTTAAAGGGCCAAATAAAAACAAACACACACATAATAAACCCCACTGCAGCCGAGAATAATTCTGGCTATTTTCTGTACCGATATTTTGGTTAATTGACGTTTGGTCTATCAACCAGTTCGTCGACTCCAATATGTTCTACATCCAGTCGGTCTTCTATCCACATGGTCTGATAATCATTTCGTCTACTACCCATTTGGTCTATTGTTCGTTTTTACAAGTCTAATAACCAGTTTGTTTAATGCCAATTTCTTCGACCACCCATAAGGTCTAATTATCATTTGATGATTATTATCCATATGATCGAATGATTATTTATACACAATATGGATAGTAGGGAAAAGGGGCATTAGACAAACTGGGAATTGGACCTACTAGAAATTATACTAAATGAGGAATAGACCAAATGGGTAGTAGACTCATTGGAGAGTAGACCAATAATTGTAAATGAGACCAACAGACCATAAGCCTAAACGTTCATTAGACAAAGTGGATAGCAGACGAACTAGTAGTAGACCATAGCAATAGACCATATTTTCTCTTTTGGCGGGCTTTCAGAAGCTTCATGCCTGTTGACCTATATGACCATTAGGATAGGCAACCTGATATAGGCCTTTCCACTCGATACACGGAACTTTGACACCGTTATACATAGCTTAATCAAAGCATGGTGATTCAGTATATACCAGCAACAAAATCTGAAGTTTATGCCTCAACTGTTTTCTTTAGATATTGCGACGAGGATGACAAACATAACATCTTGACATGAACGAACATTCCACACATTTTGTACTTTGATAAGATAAACCTTATCAAATCTTCTGATAATAGACAGTGATATATACATGTTTAAATTTGGTGTTCATCGATATTATACATGTTCAGATTTGGTGTTCACCTTGCCACTCAGCTTTGTAGAGTGCTGGAGTGTGGCGTCGCAATGGCCACACCCTTCCGACTGTCGTTAGCATTATTCATGATTCATTAATTATACGACTATTCTTTTTTGTTTGTCTGTTTTTGTTTTGTTTACTCTGGTGATCCCCTCCTTACAAGCCCTTGAGGTCACCCTGTATTTGTATTACTAGCTCTTATGTATGTATTACTCTGTTATTTTGATGTAAACATGAAATTATGCATGACATACAGTTAACTTGTTTTTTTTTTAATTGTACATATTGGAATAAATAAATGAGAGTTTAATGCTCTCTCTCAATCAAATACATAGCACTAATGGGCGGACAACCGAATGATGAATCTGACTAATTCTGCTTCACAAATTCAATATTTATTTCACGTGAAACAGCTTCACAGGAGGGAAACAGGAAGTTATAACATAAATTTATACGTATTTCAGTCTTATATAAACGGTGACAAATTATATTACACGTGACATACTGTCATTATGTAATATGGAGCTAGAGAAAGGCAACAGGTAGTCGTCAATATAAATATTCATATACATGCATACAAAAAAGGTGGAATTCCGATAAAGGTGTGTAATTATTTGTTACCCATTCTTGTTTTTACCATTATACTGTCAACCCTGTCTATAACGACCGCCCAAGGGATACACACAAAGTGGACGTTGTAGACACGTTCCTTTAGTACATGTTTCAATGAGAAACCATTTGCGAGGCAAATAAAAATGTGGTCTTTGTAGACAGGTGGTCACTAAACCAGGTTTGACTCTACAAGCCATAATATTAATCGAAGAATATCGTTGTTAACAATGTGCCATAAAATTAGGTGCTCAAAACCCTGATTAAGTATTATCATATTTCTAATATTACAACAACAAAAAAATTTGACCAAATTCTGATGCCAAGTATTTAGGGGTATGTACCTCGATGCACTCATGTTTATTTCATTTGCTTTTCACTGTTTGCTTTTTTGATTACAGAATTCACTTTCCGATTAAAATTGTACATGATTCCGCGACCTGAAATTCATTTCTTTTAAAGAGGCATTGAACCATCCTGATTAACTTCTAGACAAATTATCAATAAAAGAAGGATTAAAATCCACATTTCTCTGTTTCTCAGATTGAACCATCACATACAAAAATTAGTAATTTCATTCGGCTGTTATTTACGCGGCGAGGCGTGTTAAGTAAACAGTCCAATAGGATTGAGTATTGGCCTTGCAGCTAGCTTCCGTATGATAACAATGAACTGTTTTGACTAATGTTTGTTACTATGGTGATGGATTGGTCTAATAATGAAAGTGCGCAAAGGTAAAAAAATAAATATGAAGGGGAAACGGAAAAGTACAATGATCTTAAAAGGTCAAAAAGCGTGACTCTTGTGTATAAGAGTTAAAGATTATGGTGGTATAAGTCTAGTCTATAGTATTATGATCAATAAACTTACAAGAAAATTACCATCAATATCAGTATGAGTACTAGTATTGGAGTTTGGTATCGACATTGCAATTGGTATTGGTATTAGTAATAGTATTCGTTTTTATTTGTCAGGGCCCGGTAATCAAAGAAAAGGGAATAGCGTAATCGGAGAGAAATGAAGATACATGGATAGAGAGTGAGAGGAATAGATGCTTGTGCTTGTAACCCCCCCCCCCCCCCC
>BEXV01004306.1:9093-20193 GCA_003118195.1 Hemicentrotus pulcherrimus | reverse complement strand
CCCCCCCCCCAAGTTTGCCATTTATGTTTATTCTCATAGCATGTTAGTCTACGTGGGACCAACGTGCTTTTAGTCATAATATGTCACCTCTCCTGCAAAAACCGATGATATGTGCAAATCGGATGAAAAATGCCAAAATGCATAAAGGTTTAGATTTTGACGCTTTAATAACTGGCTCTGTTCGTTTTGCTGAAACTATGAACTTTGGACTTGAAATTTAAGAAGTTTCAAAAGCGCCTGGTTTAAATGTTATACCGTAAACAAAATATTTTTAAAGCAAAATTTTGTTGTTAACATTTATTTTAGTTAAGGTAAAGAATCTTAGGTCCCGCTCCCCGAAATCACGATTTTGTAGACATCAGTTCTCATTGCTCTATATCGAAATTTCTAAAAGGATTTCTCTCAAAATGGACCACTGAGACAAGATATACATGTGGCCAATTAGTGACAATTAAATCAAAATGCTCTTCCTGGCTATTTGTGGCTGTTTGCAACAGAAATGGAGAAACGCGCATTTTTTTGAAAAGCATGTGATATCACGCACATGTATAAAGCCATTGTATGGATTTTAAAATAATAAGTCATGGTTTAATTTCATAGGGGTGTGGGCTCGCGCCCCAAGCCCCAAAACAGTACACCAGTGTCTACTATACTACATCTTAGTCAGGGAATAACTGCACTGATGATGATTCATAAGAACGCCGTTCTACCAATATGTATCGTGTAAATGTACATTATAGTTGCATATTTGTCATCCAAAATGACCCTGGTTTTGTTGAATAGAATGGGAATGGTAAATGCGCTGACCATAATTCTATTATGATTTGAAAAATTTCGTCGTACTTTGCCCTCAGCGAGCGTGCTTCAAGGTTGTGATCTACGTCAATTGTGTTTAGGGGGTCTTACAATATGCTTACTTTTGTCCTAGAAAGAAAAAAATGTGTCATGCTTGAAGGGACCAAATTTCACTACTTTTCAGCTTATGCGCAGTTGATTTCCTTTTCAGAAATATCTTGATGACGAGATATATGTTTGTTTAATATGACGTGTTTGTTTGCTTGCTTCCAGCGGAGTTGATTCGGGGTTGTCCCCATTTTTTTCTTTTTTTTTCAGGGTGTTCATGATAATGTTTAGACTTCCCCCTAGGTGCTCGCAATTGATATCAATATTTACAAAACCAGAAGCATGATATAACTTTGCAAATCATGAAATCCGCGACTAAGACCGTTTTGACCGTTGTATTACGATTAGGAAGAGATTTTTGTTTTGATATCCCATAAGATGTACTACTGATGTAGGCTGGGCGATCAAAACGAGTAGGGGTTCAGCACCACTTAAACAAAATAATTGTAGACCAGTAGCACCTAGTAGTACACAAATGTCATGAAATCAGCAAATATAAAAGTCCAAATAACAATTCAACTTTGTTGTTGATACCATAAAAGCACTGTAGTATTAAAAATTACAACTGTACGTGTGGTCATTTTAAGAGAAAGATCTTCATGATCAGTAGTTGCTAACCTCCTTTTCAATTTTGTCTGATAAGATATGCTTTTGATGGTAAGATTATTTATTATATCGTTCTTTCCCGGACAGATGATAGTGCTTGAATCTACCCCCCCCCCCCTCCCCTGGTAATAAGTTAAACAATCAAAGGCTCGTATTATTGTGAAAGACTAATATCAGATTTTGCGTGGCACACAAAACATTCAGGCTTTTTTTCCTTTCTTTTTTTATTATAGCCACTTCCCCTTTCTCATAAAAGCTCTCTTTCACCTCGTTTGAATGCATTTTACATTCTTATAAGTGCCCCTTCTAATATCTGGTCAGTGCCCTCTTTCACTTCTGATTATTTTTCTTTTTACAATGAAATGTGCCTCTTTCCTTTTCTAATAAGGGAAATATGCCCTTTTTATAAATGCCCCCTTTTGCTTATAAATGCACATATCGAAACCAGATGAGTGCCCTTTTTTCATACCTCTTCCAGGTATGAGAGGTGCCCTGATAATTACCCTTTGTATTTTGACA
The DNA here is from genome assembly GCA_003118195.1 of Hemicentrotus pulcherrimus. Lineage (NCBI taxonomy): Eukaryota > Metazoa > Echinodermata > Echinoidea > Camarodonta > Strongylocentrotidae > Hemicentrotus > Hemicentrotus pulcherrimus. The sequence goes on along the minus strand of BEXV01004306.1, from coordinate 18,165 downwards.
CGTTCTCCTTTTCTTTCCTAAAAAGTGTTTCATCCCTTTCGATAAGTGTCCCCTTTTCTTGTCATCGTTGAACTTGCCCCTAATGTAAAGCGACTGAGAGCAATTTCCCCTAAAGCTCGCTCGTATTTATACTTTTATAGATGAGATCATTATGTTACTTTTAATATCAACGGTGTTTTGAGTTTTCCGCTATGAGAATTTTTTTGTACTGCGACCTCAGAAATCTTACAAAATTTCCCCTGCTTGATTTCCCGCTTGCAAATGAATATTCAGATCATCATACAAAACTGCAAGGTATGATGCTTAAGTAATGTATTGTATGATTTACAGTATAATGAGAACACAAATATTGAAATTATCCCTGATAATGTAATTACAACGTAGGGGTATATACCAATGTATACAAATTTGTATCTTTTAGCTTTGAGATTTCCCTTTGTAGGTGCCCTTTTTTGTTGTACCCTCTCCCCAACTTTGGAGATCGATCCGCCGACCCTGTACAGGCCCATGAACATATGCGTATAGAGCAATTTTTTCCCGGGAGGGCTCAACGATGCCTATATTTATTTGATTTCCGTTGAAAATAAATAGAATAGAATAACTGAAAAGTTTTAAAAATAAAAAAAATTGTCACTCTTCTCCAAATAATTAAATGGGTACTAGTTGATAGGAATTTCTTGAATACTGTGATCACCGGAATCGATAGCCTAGCTTGGGTATTCACGAGCTCATGGAGCAATTAAAATTGGGTGGTGGATATGTGCATGCTTTATACAATTTGAAATATTGTTAATATAAAATTTCCAGTTCGTTATTGGAACATTATTTTTCCGAAAATGGGCTTAACCTCCCGGGCATGCTATTTAATCGACCCATCAAATGATTTAGATGTTGATCATTCTACAGTTGTGTTATTAATTAAGTGTCATATTGTGGTGTAGTACATACACGTATTTATATGGTTCGAAGTCCAAAATTCATATGAAAAAGAAAATTAGTATAGACTTATACTGTAAAAAGAAATTACTTCACTATTGGTATTCCAGGTGAGGTTGTTCATATCACAGTGCTGACCATAGGATATACCAATGTAGATACATCTAACAATGTGCAGTATCAATGTTACCCCAGTGTACCAGATACAGACGCTACGCTATCATTTGGACGATCAGCACCCATAACAACAGACAGATCACCACCAGACGATGTGGATCATCCATCATCTAGAAATGCATTCGTCAGACGGGTCATATTCCCTACAGGAGGTGAATGGGATAGTGATGGTTTCGGTCCTTTCTACTGTGAGGCTTCTAAACCTGATCGAGACGTTACAAGGGTTACTACATTTTTCCAACGAAGCGATGGTAAGTCTAATAGTCCATTCATTATAATAAGTATAAGATTTCCTTATTTTTAAGGATTTATTCTTCAATGTATACTATAAAAGCTTCCTGTAGTGAACTCTTCAAAAGTGAAGTTCTGAGTATATTCCATGTGAGATCATTATGACGTCAATTTAAATAAAACACTTTAGTATTGCTATAAATAATTGTTAAATTCATGAATTGTTTCTCAGATATCCTGTTTACTTTTTTTTTTTTTACATGTATAATACATTTACGTGTACGTCATACATCAATAATCCAAGTTAATCTCAGTTCAAATCCTGAATTGCCAATGAATGTAATCAATTAAATTCCCAAGCACCTAGAATCAAAAGATATGTGAATTTTTTTCCCTGACAGATCAGTAAGAGCATAATGTAGTATCACACTATGTAAATAGGACGAAATAATTAAAATCAATCACAATTCCAATTTGTATGACAGATCTATACATTGTCGAATAGAGAATCGAATATCATATTTTGTTATGAGAGAAAATTAAAATATTGTTTGTTGATTATAAGTTTATTATTTCTAAGATCTTTGCAATACGGCTTTGTTGTAATGATGTTTTTTAATCAATAAACCCTTATCTATCTCTAACAATATAGCATGAGCTTACATTGCATTTAGGAGATTCCTCAAATATTAAAGGAACCTCCTTATTACGAAGATATAGCAAGGTTAAACAACAAATCATGAACACCGTCGTATTATTTGCCATGGAACATCACGGAGTGATCCTAATAGAAAACAATGCATCCCTATAGGCCTTTTTAATACAAATGTATCCAAAACACCCATTTGAAGAATCATCCATTTTGGTGACTACCATTTACACTACTGGAAAAAACCCATGAAAACCGGTTGAAGTTTGATCATATCGATTTTGTTGGTGAGTAGTACGCATGTGCCACTTGACGGTGCTCTCTGCTGCATGCGTTAGTATGGAAGTGAGGAGAATCATGTGAGCGAAATCTTATTGAAGGTTGCATTTACACTGTTAAGGAGTGAGAGTGATTCAATATAAAAAATAGTTCCGCTAATGATGTTTCCGCTAATGATGCTTTCGAACATTTTTTGCTTGATAATGGCTGTAACAAAGGTTTGATCCTTTTAATACATATATACTGAGAATGAAGCAGAAAATACCAGGGTATGATTTTTTTAAAGAATTTTTTAGACATTTGTGTAAATAGCACAACATTTCAAAAAGTTATCATAAGCAAAGGATGCACGGTAATGCGTTAAGCCTGAACATACCCATTTATGTTGATGTTGTTTACTTACATTAACATTGTCAAACAGAAGTCCAAAGATTTTGACAAACATCAGACTAGTAGCCATGTTCTAATATTGAAAATAATTTAAACTTATTATTGAAAAATATCAACAGGAACAAATAATTCCAATATGCAAGTGAATATTTTTCTATATATATATATATTTCAATATACATGTACATGTGTATGCAAGCCCTATAGAAATGTTTTGTTTCCTTTAGTGAGTAACTGGCTACGGTGTACATGACATGTACATATGTGTTACATAATTATGTATCATTATTACAGTTTACATTTTTTAAGTTGTTAATCTATTATCATCATCCTTTTAACAGCTAAATTCATATCAAGTGATGGATTGTTTACAAAAACAGTCAATGTGAATGACACTGGAGTGCTGATCAGCATGACTAGTCGTAATAATCCTGATGTGAATGGCAATATGATTACTTGGATGAAAGATGGAAGTGATGTTCTACCATCATTTGTCGGGCAGACTCAGATCAGCTTCCCAAACCAAATCCAGACATCAGACCAAGGAATCTATGAGATATACTATAATAACGAGAGGGATCAAAATAGAGGAGGATTATACAGGCTCATCGTCAGAGGTACATGTTTAATGTTTTGTTTTTTTGGCTTTTCGAGTGGGGTCATTTGTTGTCCAGGATTAAAATTGATGCAAGTACTAGGTATTTCTTCATATTTTATCAAGAAATATTTAATTTCGATTCATTGGATAATGTTGGTTACGTGTGGAGGATGATCTTTTTATATTTATTCAGTTTTAATTATTGATGAAAAAATGAATGTGAACATTTCTGGAAAATGTAAGTTTAGAGCATTCTGGTAGATAATGTCCAAGTCTGATCTTATGGAATGGCATATTTCCATACGATGTACAGCTTTTTCCCCTTAGCAAATTTTATTTTTAATAGATTTATGAAACGATTAATAAAATTCAGGTGTAAGCATTTCATGATATTTGATGTGATTTGTACATACGGGCAGTTTAATATTACTCGTATGTAAATTCAGAATGTGACAGAGCCAATGACATACACTATAATTCTACGTTCGATAACATTTTTTTTTGTAACAAACTTTTCACTTGTATACTTCCATTTTATATTCCCCTGCTTATCATCTATTTTTTATTCATCTGCGTCATGGATGTAATCTTTCGTGACATATATAATTAGTTTTCTCCCTCCCTTTCTCCGATAGAATGCCCTGCTGGTAAGTGGGGTCCACCTGAGTGTTATGGTATCTGTGATAAATGCTACAATGGTGGAGTCTGTGATGACAAGTCTGGTCTATGTATCTGTCCTAACAACTTCAAGGGGCCGAATTGTTTAGAAAGTAAGTACACGTAGGCCTGTAGAAATTAAATAGGAATGATGTTTATTTTTATCTGTATATAGATGAATTGAGAAAGATCTTCTTGTCTTATTCTTTTGAAAATGAACAGGGTGATGTTCATCTATTGTATATGTCAATTTCAAATTTGTCTTTCTTCTACTAACTGACGATGAGATAATCAGGATACTATTATACATCTTGTCTTTTGACATTTTATGTACTTGTAAATATTCATTTTACTAGGAATCATTTGCGAGAATAATGTTGATTTATCGTTTATCATTCTGTTTATAACATACTGATTTCTGATTTTTGTATTGTATCACTCATGTATTATAATCAGTCTGTTGGTGTTAACGTAAAATACTTTGTGACGTGGCCCTCTCTTAAACAGAGCGGCTGTTCATTCTAAAACAAACATTTTGAAAACAACAACCAGCAGAGGGGAAAGATTTGCTCTTGTTTCTACTTTCTTAATACCATATAAAATGTCTATTGTTACTGACTAAATAAATGTCTCAATAACATCAAATTTTATGATCGTCAAAGTTTGCTATCCATGGTATGGGAAAGCTTTATTCAGTGTAGTAAAAACTGTTATTCTTAAAAAGCAATAGACACCATCAGTAGTTTGCAAAAGGAGATTACAGGAAAGCAACCACATTTGATTTTATCTCATGAAATCTTATTTCTTATGCAAGTATTAAAGGTTTTACCACATTGCAACTATTTTTGTTCTTCAGTTTGTAGAACTGGTGGTGGAAATCGATTTGGATTGAACTGTGAGTTTCGATGTTCATTTAGAAGTGATGCTGCCACACAATGTCATGGGAATCTTTTTTGCCTACCTGATCCTTATGGATGTTCATGTGACGTCGGTGCCCAAGGTCTTGCATGTAACACACGTAAGGCTTCCAATATTCTATCAATTGTGCTCAAGTTATATTTTTCAAAATATGTGTATATCTAGAAGGCCTGAAAGCATAGAAATGTACATACACACCTACAATTCTCATAAAATTACATTTTTCTTGGAATATCAAAAGCACAATAATGTGGCTGGATTCATGAAGTGAGATCAGGGGCAACTCAGTGGAGAAAAGTAGAAGAATAAGTTAATGTAAAATGCACAATATTTTTCTTTCTGATGAATGTATTGTATCTGTCCATCTTGATTTTGTATTTTGAATTATATTACAGTTTGTACTCCTACTAGTAATACATATGGTTCAGGATGTTCACAGACATGTCACTGTGCAAGTGGTTCATCATGTGATATTTATAGTGGAACATGTACAGGTGGATGTCAGACTGGCTGGTCTGGGGACAACTGTCAAAGTAAGTCATGGTCAGCCATGATAACAAATAATATGACATAAATGCTTCCGCCAGACAAGATAAATTAGGATTTTACTTGTTCACTGCATGTAGCGTTTTTAATGTTTGTTCTTTGTTATTTTCTAACCTCATTGCCTACAGGACCTGGGGCGCCTGTACTTTACCCGTTTAGAATAAGATAATTTACGATTATATATGCACTTTAAGTTATTATATTGTCTATTTTCGTCCGCATACCCGCACCAAGTAGTGGTGATTTTCACGTTTTTTGATAGAGGAGATGAATGATTTCTAAAAATACATGAATTTATCTAGTGAAGGCTCTGTTAAATTCAAGAATATGTGTAATAATTAAAATCAATATTGCAAAAAATTATATCAAAAAAAAAAAACATGCACTCACTGGTTAGGATGAAGATAAATTTGAAATTAATGGTTAGCAAAGAATAGAAGTTTTGTAATGGAAGCAATCTTTTTTTTGTTTCAATTAGTACATGTAATATTATTTATTAGTACATGCAGTACTTGCTCAATTGAGATTTGCAAAATGTTTTCTTATCATCCCCAGTTCCAGATGTATGTGAAGTCGGTTACTATGGATCTCAATGCACTGATAAATGTCATTGCTTGACTGATGAACCATGTGATTAAGATACTGGAGAGTGCCCTGAGCAGAAGTGTGCTCTTGGATACAAAGTACGCAGTGGCGGGGACAGATGTCAAGGTAAAATGCATTTTTTTCAAAAAGGGGTGTTGAATTTCCAATACCAATTCATATTCCTTTATCTCTAGACATCGGTCATACCAACCACATATATGTGCATGTACATAGTGCTGCGATAGTAAATATATTATTATGGTTGTATACTCCGGAGGGGGATTCTAGTATATACATACAAATATTGACTGCTTTGAAGGGCAGGGTTGAAACTGTATCCCCGCCTCAAGAGTTAATCAAATTCAGACCTCCAAAATCAGCCTTCATTATTTGGTGCACGATACTTGTTTTCTTGTAATGAACCTACACTAACCAATTTCTTAGCTTGGACCCTTGAACCAACAGTGACCTAACCCTAAACCCTAAACCTCAACTAAAACCAAATTGCAACCTAAACCCCTACCCGTACTTTTGAAAACACAGAAAATAATCGTCCAAGGAGCAAACGTCTGTTCTCCATAGATCACCTACTAATGCATCACATGACAATCCTCAGCTGTATTCTGTAGCAGAGAGAGAGAGAGTTCTGTATCCTAGTTGTGACTATAAGTTATTGTCTTAAAAATGAAGAGATGCAGCTAACATGGTGCCCTGTCCCCTGAGAGTGGTAATCAAGAGAACACCAGATCTACGGTGGTTCCTGGACTGCTTGCTGCAAGCATATTTATAGTAGTACTGGACTTTCAATTCTAAAGTTAAACTAACTCACAGTTACACGAGTCAGAAGGAATCTACTCGTTTCACCTAATTGAAATAATTCGATTTTTTATTTTTCCTCCCTATTTACAGTAGACCCCATCCAAAGTTATCTTAGGCTTTGGTGTTGAGGTATGTTCATTGAACATATGTTATCAATTAGATTCGACTTTTGTTTTATTATATTTTAGAGTGTGAAGGGGGTACCTTTGGATTGGATTGTCTTCATCAATGTCACTGTGCTCCAGAGGCTTGCGAGACTGAGAGGGGTCTTTGCAAGGGACAATGCCTTGAAAGCTGGATTGAACCATATTGCAGTCAAGGTGATTATACCAACCATACTGTATTTTGGTTTGTCTTCTTGTTCAGCTGAAAAACTTTCAGATTTAAAAACACCTCAGAGTGCATATGGAACTGTGTGTGCATGTATCATGTTTAGCTGTAATTCACAATCTTGCTCAATAGGCTTGTGGAGCAAGTACGTTTACCTTATTTGCAAAGCTCCTTGAGTGTCTGTACATACCGGCGCTATATAGATAACCATTACTATTATTATTATTATTATTATTTTCATTATTATTATTATTATTATTATTATTGTCTGTTGTAGACACTTGAACATGTGCACATCAATTTGCAACTATTTGTATTGTTTTTATTTATGTTTTAATGAATTTTCTCCTACCCAATACAAACAGCAAATCGGTCCGATCTTTTTTTTTTTTTTCTTGTAATGATTATCGGTTATTGGGAGGTCTTTGTAGAACAAAAAATATTTTCATAAAGAATGTGTGATTTGCATACCGGGACTACTGCATTGATAAATATTACGCCATTGAAATTTAAACATAATAATCAGATCAATATCCCCCCCTGGTTTAGGTACACCTGTATTACATGTACAAGTTTATTAGTGGTAGTTTTTGTATGATCTTGCTTAGGTCTGATAGAAATACTAATCCAATGAAGTGACTGGGTTGCAATCTCCTATCGCTGTAGACATGCACATTTGTATTTAATTTTGTGTAACATTGCTTGGTTTGTGACAGAAATGTCTACATCATAAGTAATAGGTTATTCTTTCTGAAAGAAATAAATCAATTCATATATTTTTAAATATCTTGATTGATTAATGTTCTAAAAAGTGCATATATGATGAAATGCATAAAGCGAGCGGGTTTTGTGTTCAAAATTCTGTTTATTATTCAAGTTTTTTCTTTTCTTGGTTCTCAACAGGAATATCCAGATTAGTTCCAGTGAGAGTGAACCCATACCAACCATCTATCTTCACATGTTATGTTGAGGGCATCCCAATTCCCGATGCATCCTCAGTTGATCTTTACAGACATACTGGAAGCAGCAATTACAGGACAGGAATCACCATGAGATCTAGCACTGTTTCAGGGTCAGAACGAGCTGTTGTCTTTGATGTTGATAGTGTGTATCCACAGGAAGATGGGGGATACGAGTGTTCTCTTACTGTTGAAGGTGTAGGCTATACCAGTATGCCCATTACCAACGCAACCTATGGTGAGCAAACTGCTTGACATTACTTTACTCTAATGTACTTTTGAGAGATACATGTGTCATATAAGCGTGAATTCGATTTCTCTAAATGCAGAATAATTCTCAGGCACGCTGTCTCTTTACAGGGTTACCGGCGATCGAATCAATTATATGGCTAGTTTTCTTGTGTTCTCATGTACTGTGGTAAATGATATTTACATATTGAATTGATGGAAGAACTGCTGGTATATAGGTATGTAATTCATTGTAACGGTTATTTTAATCAATTTTATTAACTATTTCTGTTTCTTTTCCTGTTTGTTAGTTCTGCCAGTCATAGAGAAAGCACCAGTGATAATGAGTACTACGTCAACTATAGTAAGTCTTCGATGGAATGCATGGACTGAAGAAGATGACATAGGTGATCCTCCTCTGGTAGGATATGATGTCTTTGTAATGAAGGATGGTGACTGGGTAGCGGATCAGAGAGTAGACCAACTCACAACATCAGCCTTTGTTATCCACCTGACACCCGACACATATTACATGTTTGGTGTAGCAGCAGTGAGGGAAGGAACAGGTGGAACAGGACCCGAGTCTCCTAGGAGCGACACAATAACTCTATGTGGAAGTAAGTTATACTCTGGAGAAAAATACTTGAGTGTGTTGGAGTTATACATTTACAGGTACATTGTATTCAGGGGCGTACGGAGGGGTTTGGGGTTTAAACACCCCCTTTTGTCTTTTTTTTTTAACGTAAAAAACCCTACCCTCCCCCCCCCCC